>VWZU01016258.1:0-10235 GCA_013397095.1 Sterrhoptilus dennistouni | reverse complement strand
AGTTTTTTGTTTGTTTGTTTGTTTATCAGTCATGCTATTAATACTCCCATTTTGCAAGGAAACTGCAAAATCTTTGAGGTTGCAGATCTGGCAGTGCAGAAACTCATTTGTCTTAAAGCCAGTGTTGAAATTGGTGTCTCCTTGATTCCACTGAGCCTGTATTTGTTCAGCTCTCCTCTTTGGAACATTCCACTGGCTTTATGGTCAATGTACAAATAAGAGCTGTTCAAGAGTCAGCTGGAAGAAGGCAAGTTCAAAACATCACACCAACATGGTTGGTTTTCAACCAACTGCCAGTTATCTTTTTATGTCTGCATTTAAATTCTCCAATGACAGATACAGATCCTACTTGGATTTTGTCTGTTTTTAAAAAATTATTTTTCCAACCAGCTCTGGCCATTTTCCAGAGGCACTCTGAATTCTTCTTCAGTCCTTCTGTGAAATTGAGAGTCTTCCAGTATTTGATATTCAAAATTTGGGGCGTTCCTGTTGCCACTGGAATGCCAAGCAAGTCACACAAAACATGCTAAAGCTGTGTTTTTACACTGCCTTTGTATTCAAGTCCACACCAACAATAAACTATTTTTGCAGATGGTGTTTGTCTATATCCACCTATTTTATAACTGTGTTCTTACACAGCAGCTTCAGCCACTTGATGTGATGGCAGATTATTCCTGCTCTGAACCAGAGCTGGACTAGGCACCTCTTGAGGTCCCTTCCTACCCAACTTAACTTCAGATTCTACATCAAACTATGGAGAGGTTCTGCCAACATTTTATCCCAGTATTGCCCATCTGAAGAGAAAACAGTTGGTGAGTTCATGCTTGCTGCACCCAGCTTGGAGGAGAAGCCAAGAAAACGAGGTTTAGCACTGCAGCAGCTCTAACCTGAGTATTGTGCCCCTCGGGACCTCCCAACCATTCTCCAAATGCTGGTATGCAATGGAGACCCACATCCCAAAGACAGGAGCCCCAAAACCCTGCCTTGCCAACACCCCCAATTATTCTCATTTCAAAAGGAATGCAGATTATGACAGATAGGTTTTTTAAATACAGTGAGTCCTTAAATGTGTGATGATAGATAAGAGGTGACATTAAACTTAAACTCATTTTAAATACTATAACTGCTATAAGTAATCAAGGGCCAAACTAGCTCAAAATATTAGCGGAAAGAGGCATAAAAGAATGAAAAGGGATTATACTTCTTGAGAGCTTGTAAACTGATAGACCATTTCTCAAACAGATTAAAAATGTTCAGCACATTAAAAAGAGGTGCTTCAATAAATAAACATGTTCAGAAAAAAAAAAAACAACATCAACTTGAGCATGTTTTGTCATCTGAATTTTAAGATAAAGCCTTCATAGCAGTCACAGGTCTATGATCCACTCACATAGAGCTGCTGCCAGTCATGGGTTCCTGGTGCACACACACCAGTTCACACAGGATGTGCTTTGGAGAAGCAGTTATCTCAAAACAAGATAAATTTTTTTAATGCTTCCCAATGGCAATCCTTTTCCATGCTGGGAGCCTATCCTCTATGAATCTTAGCAGGAACTACTGGGATGTGTAACTGGCTTCACCTTGGAGCAGCAATTATCTTATACTGGGGATTAATACATTAATTAATGCAAGGAATATCTCAGACCTTGATCCCTCTGACCCAGCTGTGTAACCCCACCAGATGTGAAATACCACATCTGCTCCAAAGGCTCACTAGGAAGGTTTCCAGTACACAATAACTTACAGTAAGGAGACTGGGGAGGAAAGAAACACTTCTGAAATTGTTACATTTTTACTGTAAAACAAACTCACTGAGAAGCTGAAGAAAGGAACAGCAAGATGAAATTCAGCCTGGGGGGGAGGACATCACCTCAAACTGTCTTGCATGGTGGTACACACATTCCACAGTACTGCAAAGTGTGTGACTAACCCCAGCTATTCTCCCTTCAACAATTTCTCAGTTCTGGGTTTGCTGAATATTACATAAATCAAGGAAGGCTTTATTTATAAGTTGACCAAGACTGCATGGGGAGTATTTACTAACATTGTTACATATAAAGTTCTTTATATATCTACATTTTGCTCAAAGTGGGCAAGGAGAGTTACATAGAACTGAGTGCACCTGAAAGTTCCTCAGACAGATACAAATATATTATCTGTTAGCAAGAGCTATTGCAATACATGCACTTAGCTGGGGAGGGCACGGGTGGAAGGGATCAGCAATCTCTTACTTGAGCAGGTCTTCCTGTCTGGGTTGAGGGTGTAGCCTTGGTGGCAGTCACAGGTGTAGGACAGGTCATCCCTCACGCAGACCTGCTCGCAGTCGTGCCTGCCAGGCGCACACACATCGGCAGCTGAGGGAGGCATTTCAGAGGAGAACAATATTATTCCATATCCAAACTTCAGCCTTTAGTGAAGTTTTAGTCAGTGAAGTCACTTAGAAGTGAAGGTCGTAGTGATTCCCGTTTGCAAGTGTATCTTCACTTGGATTCAAACCAGAGTGTTTTTACTGCATGTCAGTGTGCTATTAATCAGTGCAGGGTGCACAGAGTGCGTTTTTATCTTGCTATCAACGTCACAAAATTAGTACAAAATTTTGGAATACTGGCAACACTTTTTTGCAGCTGTAACAGATGGCAAAAGGAATGGAACTAGAAGTGATGAAGTTACAAAACAATTATCCAACGGAATTTCAGAGAACAAATATCTTGATTTTAAAAGACTGTTTGGCATTACTTCAGCTCTAATTGAGTTGGAGAAGACACTGTTTTATGGAGTAAAAAGACCATAAACAGAAAAGTATATGTGGCTGCTAAAAAAGATGTGACACCCACTGCCAGTTACAAAGTGGGCACTTTATGTGTGAGGCTGCTGTTTTCTGCCAAATTTAACACGCCAGTTCTGAAAGGGCAAGCTGAGAAGGAGCTCCTATATTTGGATGTCTTTGCAGTAAGAAGACCCAGTAAGGCACAAGAAAAAATAAAGGATGGAGAAAGAAAGGAAGAGAGGAAGAGAGAGAGAAAAGAGAGCGAGAAAGAGGGAAAGAAAGGGGAAGTGAAAGGAAGCAAAGGAAAAGAAAAAAAATAGGAATAAGAAAAGGAAAAGGGAAAGGGAAAAAAAGACCTCCCAAACCTAGACTATTTTTGCATCATTTTTGCACATCTTTGTGATATAATTGCTACAAAGACTTGAATGATTTGGAAATCATTAGCAGGATACTGCAAAATGAGATTCAAAAGGAATTTAAAAAGCAAGCATGTGAAGAAAATAATTTAAAGTTTGAGTATGCAGAAGGAAAATCAATGCTATGAAATGAGGTTTGGGATTGGACTGCCAAAGGGGAGGCCTAATTGAATTTACATTCCCTCACATGTTTATTGCCTCTCTGTAATACCAGCTAAGAGCTAATCCTAGGCACCATATTTATGAAATCAGCTCCTAACTTAGGCAGGAAGAAATACTGAGGCTCTCTGGCTTCACCTCTTTGAGATGTGAGACCTGTGACTTGAGAGATTTGCCTAGGAACTTCCTGGAACTGGAAGCCTAAGTTCAACAGTTTGTCACACAAAATATACTAAGGAAAGGAATTATAGGGGAAGTGGGGGGGGAAGGATTTTCCCTAAATAAGTCACCAATGAGATATCCAAAGAAATTCAGAATGAAGATCAAACCCTAAAAAAAGTGAAGATAATATAGAATAGATATTAATTTGTGGATAATATATACTTATGTATACATCCCTGAGTACCAGGCTATATCTATGCTCTTGTTCTCCACAAGAGACCAGCACTGAGAAGGAACATTTCCCTACATCCTCTACAGCTCTAAGGCTGAAATATTTTTTAGGGTCCAAACATATCCACCAGAAAGAGCAATCTCACTCATGATGATACAGACTGCAATCTCTCTTCCAGCACAGTCCATGCTCTCCCTCATCTCATTCCCTTGTGCTGCTTTGCTGAAGAGTTTTCTGACAGAAGTGGTCCACATCACGATGGGATCACAGCAATTCATGCTCCATGAGTGTGAAAATACTGTGAAATCCCCAAGGAAATGCCAAATGCATTTTAATCTTAACCAAATACAAGCTTCACACAACTGCAGAAGAGCCAAGGATCTCAAATTACTACTGAACGTATGGAAAAACAAATTTGCCCTGAGTTTTCAGGAGTTGTACAGAAACTCTGGGATAAGGAATCAGAAAAATAACATAAATTAGCCATATTTTTAAAAGCTGCTTGCTTTTAGTGAAACACAATTTTTCCTTAATCAGATCTTACCTGAGCAAGTCTTCTTGTCTGGATTCAGAGTGTATCCTTCATAGCAGCCACAGCTGTAGGATCCATCATTACTCAGACAGACTTGGGCACAGTCATGCCTTCCGGGTGCACACATGTCCATGGCTGTGGTGAGCCATGGTTTAGGAAAGAAACATATTAATCCCTCCCAGATACTTCACTGTTTTAAGTGCTCAACATTTGCAATTACAATTTAATTACAATTTAACCAGTGTCCTACTATATTATTATATTATGTATATTATAATTATTATATTATTATATTATGTCAGCAGACAACTGAATTCAACTATTAATTATTTAATGGAGGAGGCAGATACTGCAGGACATGACTACACCACATCTCATGGAGTTCTGTCTTCCATCAGCAATTCCAACAGTCTCATCCATCCCCAGTCAGGATGAAGCTAAAAACCCACATGAGATGAGCTCCGTGTCAGACTGTGCAGCTAAACAATGCTTATGGAATTCTCAGAAGACCATTAAAAGGTAGCTAAGTGCCAAACTGCATTTTTAATCGTCAAATTTAAACAAAAATGCAATGTTATTGGAACCAAGGAAAGTATTACAGCTGAGTCCTCATTTTAGGGTAACTCACAGAAAGCAAGTCCATATCTCCATGAGTTTCACATATTCTAGTAGCCTTTAATTGTTACCTGAGCAAGTTTTCTTGTCTGGATCCAAGGTGTAGCCTTCATAGCAGTCACAGACATAGGATCCATTGTTACTCACACAGATCTGGTCACACTCGTGCCTCCCAGGTGCACACATGTCCACAGCTTGTTAGGCATGTTAGAGAAACAACTCATTGTTAATAACAAGGAGTTTGGGATACCAAACCTTGGAGTACACATTCCCATTTTTTAATATATTTTGATTAGGAATCAGCTCAGAAATGGCAACAGTAATTGAAGGAATTAGAACAAGTGATAGGAGAAATTATCTATAGTGTCTACATCTGAAGACTTTGTTTTGGGATCTGGTCCTAATGAATGGATCTATAGGCACAATAAAAAGGACGGTGATAGAATGAAAATACATCTCACCATTACTTGCAGCTGAGTTTTATTTATTATTCATTTCTAGAAGTTTATTATTGAAAAAGAGACAGATGATTGTTGTTTCAACAGAAGCACACAAGTGTCATCTCAAATGTTTGTGTTAATTTATTTTTTTTCCTAGTTGAACGCATTATCCAAAGCAGTAATACCTGAGCAGGTCCTCTTATCTGGATTCAGGGTGTATCCTTCATAGCAGTCACAGAGGTGGGATGCCCCATTACTCACACAGACCTGCTGGCAGCCGTGGGTCCCCAGGGCACACACGTTCACAGCTACAAAGGGCATTGACAGAGAGGTATTTCAGTCATCCCAGAGGACAGGAACAGGCATTAATCATTCATGCTTACAGAAGTACATCTTGCACTGTTTGCTGGATTAGTGGTAGTAAATGTCAGTGCTGTTTTGCTGTCACAAGTTACAGGGCTCCTTTGCACCACTCCATAGCCAGGAGAGAGAGGTCATGAACAGCACAGAAATAATTCATTACCTGAAGTGGCAGGAGAAAAGATGAATTGAAAAGGGTTCAACAAGGAGAGATTTTAAGCATTCAGTAATATTACACTGGAAAGGTGAATTCAGCAATGAAAAGGAACTTCTGCCTCTTTGTACCCAGTCCCCTTCTATTACAGATGACCAGTGGGCAGGAGGGAGGGAGGGAGGGAGGGAGGAAGGAAGGAAGGAAGGAAGGAAGGAAGGAAGGAAAAGAAATTAGAGAGAGAAATGGGAAGACAGGTGTGATTTTACTTGAGATTTTTACTTAGATTAGTAGTTACTAACTAGTATTATTGTAGGTATGGACTACTGGTAAAATCAGTCTCCAAAGCAATACTGCTGAGACAAAAAATCAGAAGCAAAAGTGCTTGAACCTTCTCAGGTATTTCTGAAAACAAGGCAATTTTGTGGCAACAAAATGGCAACATTTCCCATTTTCTAAAACAAGGAAGATTTAGAAGTCCACTAAAAAAGCTGATAGAGTTGTCTTCACATTTTGAAACAGAGACACCACCTTTTCATTGTGCTATATACTTGGGAATAAGAGAATTAATCTCCATGTCTTATGAACAAAATCTCTGGGTGATATTTTCAAGCATAAGTGAGAAGCTCAGACTCAAATGGTCAGATTTTTGTGGTAGGAAAGTCAAATGTCCACAGACTTGGACAGCCACTCAAGGCTAAGACTTTTCCATCTCTGGGATGGCCTCATCCTGAATAATGCTCTCAATGCATCAGGAACTTGATCTTAGCCAACTATTTTTTCCCCTGAACATTCATTTTCCTGTTTTCAGCTCACCCTACAAACAAATTAATGGCCTTGGGCAAAGGGAAAGAAAATCCTATTTGCCACTGGTGAGTCCAGATTTCTGACCACAAAGCACTCTGGAGCTGGAAAGGGACACAGTATACCACACTGTCTTACAAGACCCTCTTAGATTCATTTGGTTTATAGGAGTCTTTAAAAAGACTGTTTCCTTCACCCTGTTTTTCTTTTTCATGAATCCCACAGATTCTGGCAAACTGCACACAGAAGACTTAGAGTTACACTGGAAGTGTACATTTGTGAACTCTCTGATTTACCCCCCAGCCTTGCAGGGGCTTAATTTCTATGCTTCAGCACAGTAAACAGTATGTTTATTCTTAAGAACTGAAGATTTTCTTTGCTGCTAGAAAGGACTTGCTTTGGTAAGAACACAGGTGGACATGAGTGCTATATCTGTGTTCACAGCACACCTACCTGTCCAGCCAGGTGGGCACTTGGGGGGAGGATCTGGTCACATCAGCAGCACAACATGGTTTCAAGGCAAACCTCAAGGCATTTCCTATGCTAATTATTGGGCAAAGTGTTCTGTCTGCAGATGGTCTTACACATTTATTTCATACCTAGAGAAAGAGGTCTATTCACTCTAAACATACTCAAAAAGGTGTGATGGTAATTTTTAGTAAGGCTCTGAAGTAAAAGTAACACACTGCCAATCAAACTCCCAAGGGATTGGCTGTTATTTTAATTATCTTACAATGTTATTTATAACTGATTTTACCTATTATTTGCTGGAGATTTATTTTAAAGTAAATTCCTTAGAAATTCACCAAAAAAATCTACTTTGCACAAGTTTTTAAATTGTCAGAAAGTTGTAATTTATTTTTTCTGAGTAGGGCTGTGTTACAGCTATCTATAGGCAGTTCTAAATACTCCAGATGACCTTTTTTCCCTGTAAATGACAGTAACAGCCCACTCTGACCTAGCATTGTTAGTGGAGTTCTAGCCTAAACCAAATACATAGGGCATTATTGTAAGATCAGCCCTGAAAAAGTGAAGCTAATTCATCCCATCTCACAGTTCCTTGTCTAAACCAAGTTGCAGAGAAAGAGAAGGATGTGTGAGCCTGGCACACTGGAAAAGCCCAGCAGTGCCTAAGGAGTGAAAGCCTGTCGTGAGATAACCTGCTGGCTGCATTTGGGCACTTTTTCCTGCACCAGATTGCTCAAGCCAATGCAGTGGTTTACCTGCCACACTGATTTCCCTACTCTTAACCTATAGGGAATCCCTTCAGCTCCACACTCCCACCCTCCTTGCTTCTCAGTGAGATGGGAAAAGAAATGAGCAGCCTGCACAGCTCTGCTGTGTAGCTTCAGTAATGCAGCAAATATATGCAATCAAACCTTGTCCAGATTGCTGTGACTTCTCTTTCTCTCTAAATCTGACCAACTGCACAAGGAGGTCCACTCAAGTCAGGTCTGTTACCTACACTACGGTCACTATTCAAAATGAAAGGCCATTACTTGGCCTCCACTGAAAAAGAGGGTTGGCTTGTTTGCCCAATGGATGGTAAAGGAAATATTTAGATGCAATACATAACACTTCTGAAAAACTCCTTTCTTAAGGAGTGGAACCACAGCAGGAGCCAAAAGGAGCCAAGTTACACCACTCTCTTGGACTGATCCCCTTACCACAGAAAGTCTCCCTGAATCTGGACGTCAGCTTTTCAATCACACCATAGGTCTCCACATAGAAGACGTGTTCATCCAGAGGCTCACTGGCCATTATCCTCAGGGACTGCATGTCTACCCGGTCCACCCCGACGGCGTAGATCTCGATGCCGGCCGCCCGCGCGCTCGCCGCTACTTCTTCAACCTGGTCTTGTGGCCGCCCATCCGTCACAACAATGACCACCTTGGGGATGTTGAGGGTTGCTGGCCGGGTGCCCATTTCCTCAGTGAAGACTTCATCCATGGCAGTTTGGATGGCAAGGCCAGTCATGGTGCCAGCAGACAAGGGCTCAATGTGGGACACAGCCTCCTTCATAGAGGCTTTGTCAAAGTAGGTGCGGAGGGGAAACTCCACCTTGACGGTGCTCGCGTAGTTCATGACCGCCACGCGCGTTGTTCTTTCTCCAACGTCCAGGGTATCGATCATTTCTGACAAGAAGATTTTCACTTTCTCAAACTCCTCAGGTCGGACGCTACGGGAACTGTCTATGATGAAGACGAGGTCCAGAGGCCGGTTCTTACAGGCAGCATCTGCCAAGAAGGAAGGAACGTGCTTCAGTCATCTACACAGGGCAGGAGCTCTCACTCAAGGGCAGTGAGTGCTGTCATGGCAAACTGCTCTTGCCAGATAAAGTTGGTTGATTCTTTATGAAAAGGCTTCAATTTATAAATTAGAGAGTCTTAAATATTAATTTTGACAAGTAATAAATAACTGAATTTTTCAGATAGGTGCACATTTGAGCCCTCAAAATTTCTAACTATTCTTGAAACAAGGGTTGTGGTTTTCATGTAACAGCCAACAAAGACATAGAGCAGTTATATATAAATGAACTTTCTGCTTATTTTCATAAAGCCGGAATTCCAATTTGTATAAGATAAAGAAATATGGCAAAACATCTGAGTAGATTACACAGGGAACAGATCCTAATATTTTTTAGGATAGTAACAATATAAACTGCTAATAAGAAATTATTTCTTGTTTGTAAATCACAATCCAAAATACACAAGAAGAAGAAATAAAGGCCAACAAGGAAAAAGATACAAACAATGCTGTAAAAAGGCTTTTTGGGAAATTGTTACTGTTTTAAGGCTTGCAGAGCAGAGAAAAGTGAAATTACTTTGAAGTAATTTTACATGTAAAAATGAACATTTACACACACACTTCCAAAATTCCTCACTGCCATAAAAATCTAGGCAGAAGCAGAAAAGCCATACCTCAGATCAGAGACAAGCATCACTTCTAAGACAAAAAACAATCAAGGCAGTGACAGCAAGTGACCAAAACGCTCCATCCCTGCCCTGATACCACATCCTGACATTGATGCTTAGCTTATGTACTTAGTACAATGTACTTAGTTTATACCATCAAAGTTGGATTTGCAGCTGAAAAAGGGACAACCCTAAACAAGAGTATTTCTATAAAAGAGACATTCTGGCTCACCAATACATTAAATAGCAAAATATGAGGTGTTAGGTTTGAATTCACACCTTGAGGGCTGTTTTGGGAACCTGACACGCTTCTCCTGGCACTATCAAGTTCACTTTTATTGTTCTATTCCAGCTAAATTTTAAAAAAATCTTCACAAGTATCTTAAAAGTAGAGGTGAAAATAGCACTTTTTTTTTTTCAAGGCATCAGAAACTTTTTTTTCTCTATTTCAAGTGAAAACAGAGGGAAAACATGAAATTGCACAAATTCCCTCAGGAAGCACAGCAGCATAGTTGATTTTGCCTTTGGATGGAGTAATGGAATCTAGGATCCCATCCAGGTATCTTCTGTATAATTCTATATTCATCCTGTAACTCAGTTTTGCCCTTGGGAAGCTGAGAAAACATGAAGAAACGTTAGTGTATGCATGGGTAGCTTAAGATGTAAAAATAAATAAATAAAT
>VWZU01016256.1:94178-113533 GCA_013397095.1 Sterrhoptilus dennistouni | reverse complement strand
GAGGGAGGGAGAGGGAGGAGGTCCGTCACCCCCACACCGGGATCCCCACACCGGGATCCCCTCGGGCTCCGGGCTCCCCCCGCCCCGGCCCCTTCTCCCTCCCCGTGCTCCCGGCTCCCCCGCCCCAGGGACCCCCGCGCCGCCCCCGCCACCGGCTGTTCTCCGTGTCCCCGCACTGTCCCTTCCCGTCGCTCCTGGCCCTGGGCACGGCTGGTGGCGGTCGGAGCTTTCCCGGGGGCTTCGGGTCTCCCTGGTCCCTGCTGGGCCCGGCTCTGATTCCCAGGGCTGGGAAACGAAGTGGGGGGCGCGGGGGGAGCCTGTGCAGGGCAGGACAGGCTGGGATGGGGCCGTTCCCTGCTGTTCCTGCTGCCAGCTTCTCCTCTCCCCAAAAACCCCTCGTCTGGAGGACATGGTGGGGCCCGAGGTAGGCAGAGGGGGCTCTGTTTGGTGCCCGGGTGGGTCTCCCCTTTTCCTTCCCTTTCGTTTGGGTCAAGCTTTGTTCGTGGTGCAGCCCTGGCTGTCAGCTGGAACAGGGGCACAGGGGAGCGTTTGGCAAGAGGCAGCTCCTTGGCCAGGTTGTTTATAGCCCAGCTAGCTGAGAGAGAGAGAAGATGTTGGGTCCCCAGGGTTGCACAGGGAGGGTGTTGGGTCCCCAGGGATGCACAGGGAGGATGTTGGATCCCCAGGGCTGCACAGGGAGGTGTTGGGTCCCCAGGGATGCACAGGGAGGGGTTGGATCCCCAGGGCTGCACAGGGAGGTGTTGGGTCCCCAGGGATGCACAGGGAGGGGTTGGATCCCCAGGGCTGCACAGGGAGGTGTTGGGTCCCCAGGGATGCACAGGGAGGGGTTGGATCCCCAGGGCTGCACAGGGAGGTGTTGGGTCCCCAGGGATGCACAGGGAGGGGTTGGATCCCCAGGGATGCATAGGGAGGATGTTGGATCCACATTTACTCTGGGCCAGCACCCAGTGCCAGCAGAGCAGTTGGGAATAGGAGCCTAACAGGTGAATTCCTCCTCCTGGCAAGGTTCCTTAGGACAGTTCAGAGCTGTAGGAGCTTCCACAGAGTTCAGAGAGGCTGTATCAGTGTGTAAATCCTGTCTCCTGAATTTGGGAGACGTTCCCTTGCGGCCAGCAACACCACCAGCATGGTTATAGGGAATGGATGTGAGATTGTTCAGGAGAGTCACAACTGAACTGAGCTTTTTGAAAACTTTGCAGGGAAATCCCACCCTCTGAACAATGAAGATCTTAGACCCTGGGTAACTCAGTCCTGCAAAGCCTTAGTGCATCCTTCCTGGCTGCCCTGGAGCAGATGCTGAGGCTCTCTAGAGGGACCTTCTGCAGTCACTCACCTGTGAGAGAGCAGAGGAGAGCCCCAGCCATCGTGTGAGTAACCCTTGGGTGTGGATTTTGGTCTGAGCATTTATTTATGGCTGAGGAGTTTGGTTCAGTCTGTTCCTGTGCTGGGGAAGCTGCTGTGTCCTGTCTGTGCTCCTGAGGAACTTTTCCATGTGGTCCAGAGGCCCCAGAAACGTGAGCTGTCTCTCTGACACCTGCAGGTCCTTTCCTTAGAGCTGAGATAATGCTCCTCTCTCTGTCCAAGATGCTCTGAAATTCCAGAATATTGTCTATTTTTATATAAAGGAGTGTTGCTGTGCAATGCAGATGTTGGGTCTCTCATTGAGGCCTTGGAATGAAAAGAAACATCCCAGTAAGCAGTTCCCAGTTCAGCACAAATGTTTTCGTTTCATTTCATGGGGTTTTTTTTCAGTCTGTATTTAAATTTTGAACTGCATTACAAAAATGAGGAAGTTGAGGGGAAAAAAACCCAACTTGTTCTGAAGTGAAAATAATCAGTACTCTCCAGTGATGCTGAGGTGAGGGAGCTCTGCCTGCCCAGCTCTGAAACTGGAGCATCTGGGGCTTTTTATTTTGAATGCACAAAGGGAGCTCCCGGGATGAATTTTCATAAGGTAACAGAGCCAGAATATTCCTGGAAAGCAGTGGTGTAACTGCCTGGCTTTCAGTCTGGGCCTGTTTCTTTGAGGGGAAAATGTGACTGTTGGTTTAAAAACCAGGGAAAAAGAGGCAATGCTCTAACGAAGTCTGACAGATTTATTTATTCATGCTTGAGGTGTCCTATAGAAAGTCTATAGTAAGGCAACAACGACAGCCCTAAAACACTTAAGCTATGGCTGGGCACTCACTGCTTATTAATTACCCTAATTAGTATTTAAAAGGATCTCTTGGAGGTGAAAGCAGTGTTTGCCAAGAAGCCTGGAAACCATGGAGAATTTTGGGACCCACCACAGCCTGGGATAAAGGCAGAGCAGCACAAGTGGAGAGTGACAGCCCTGACCTGACTTTGCTCACACCGCCCCGTGCTGAGCTTTAATAATAAAAAGATTAAAAATGGGGAGAATGAAGGTGCTGAAGTGTGAAGGTTGGCTCTGTGCAGATAGAACGTGACAGTGCACACTGTAAAACACTTCCCTCCTGCTGCAGGGCTGGAGGAGCTGTGTTGGCACAGCTGAGCAGGGTCTGCTGTGGCATTTCTCTAGCAGGGTTTGTAAAGGTTTTGTTCCCGTGGGGAGGGATTTGAGACTGGCTCGTTGACAGGATCTTTTCCTTAATCCAGATGAAGACATTGGGTTTTCATAGGGAAGTCTTTGACATCACCCGACCTTAGCACGACTGGCAAAAATCATTAGTGTTGGTAATGCTGTCGTTGCTAAATCCTTTAAATTGAAATAGCAGCAAATAACGTGGAGTTGGAATTGGCAGCTTGCATAATGATGGATTGCTTGTCATCTCCTCCTGGGCACGATGTGTTTTGAAATGGATAAGTGCTGTCAGGGCCCAGCCTAATCCTAAGGAATGCAAGACAAAGGGAAGTTGTTTAAAAAAAGATACTTTCCCTTTGGAGCCTGTCAGTGGCTCCGCCTCCAGCTGTGCTGCTCCTTTATTGCTCTGGAGCTGACTTCTCTTCCAACTGCGTGGAGGAAACTCTTCTGAAGGTTACAGGGATTCTGATGCCTGAAAACAGCCCTTTTAAAGCATCTCTCTTCTGATTTGAGCATCGACCCAAAGGAAGCAGCAAAGCCTGGGTGGTGGGAGAGCCCAGGAACGCGGGCCCTGAGAGAGAACAGCGTGAGTCCTGATGCCAGATATTCCCATAAATCACTGAAACGTTGCCTTTGGGAATGTCTGGCCGTCAGATCCCTCTGTGCTGGCCGAGGTGGGGCTGGGATGGGTGGATGGCTGTGATCTGAGCCCCGTGTGTTCCGCAGGTGCCCCAGAGCCGAGCCATGCTGGGCCAGAGCAGCCCCGGGCAGAGGGAGGCCGTGCCCCTGCGGACCCGGGCCAGGGACACGGATGTCAGCCTGGAGGTGCTCAGTGGCTCCACGCCCGAGGTCAAGGCCGGCCGCAGCAGAGCCCAGCAGATGAGGGACAGGAAAGGGCGCAAGGCCGAGCTCAAGGACTCCAATGGCCGCGAGGCAGAGACCCTCACCTTCATCTCTGGGACTGCAGAGGCTCCCCCAAACCAGAGCTTTTGCTGCTCCTCGCTGTCTCAGGCCTGGAACACGTACAAGGCCGTTTTCTGTTGCATAGTGACGTGTGGGGGCTGCTTCCAGGACTGCAGTGTCTGCATTCCCTATCCGGGGCCTGCTGAGACCTCCACGGATGACGGGAAGAATGGAGACTACAACGGGCGGCTGCCAAACAGCCCCACCAACTCCTCTCCTGCTGAGAAGAACGGGAACCAGATCAAAAAGTCCAGCATGGGCAGCAGTTTCAGTTACCCAGACGTGAAGCTGAAGGGTATCCCTGTCTATCCAAACAGGAACCCCAACCACCACCTGGAATCTGATTCCTGCTGCAAGGAGCTGCTGGAGAAGCCCTTCAGGAACAGCATAGAGAAGCCACCTCTGCCCAGCAGCCACCGGAGCTCGGAGGAGTATTACTCCTTCCATGAGTCTGACGTGGACATCAGCGAGCTGAACGGCTCCATGTCCAGCCGTCAGATCGACGTGCTCATCTTCAAGAAGCTCACGGAGCTCTTCAGCGTCCACCAGATCGATGAGCTGGCCAAGTGCACCTCGGACACCGTCTTCCTGGAGAAGACCAACAAGATCTCGGACCTCATCAACAGCATCACTCAGGACTACAACCTGGACGAGCAGGACGCCGAGTGCCGGCTGGTGCGGGGCATCATCCGCATCAGCACCCGCAAGAGCCGAGTGCGGCCACACATCCCCCTCCCGGGCAGCCAGAGCCACCAGGACAAGTCCAGCCGGGGCAATGCGCCTGACAGTGGGAACGAGACCATGCTGGAGTCCATGGTCATCAGCCAGGATGGTACGTGGGGCTCCCTGGGCATCCCTGGGTTGTTTTACCAAAGGCACATTGAGGTGGCTCTGGACCGGGACTGGAAGCTCCTGTCCTGGAAGCTCCTGTCTCCAGTTGGGCTTGTTCTCCTGGGATTGGTGTGAGTGGACGTCCTTATGGAGAGCTCTGCTTCTCACCCTCCCTGTGCTGTGTCTTTCTTGAGCCTGTCTTTCCTTGCCCATGAGGTTTGTTGCTGAGTAATTGGGTTTGTGCTGCTGGTGCTGCTGCCTGTGCTCATCTAAGGGAGGCAGAAAAACCGTGAGTCAAACTGAACTGGTAGGACCAGACGAGCTGCTTGTGCCAGAGGATGTCCAGTTACTCAGCTGGCTCTCTCCCATGTGCTGCCTGGCTAATGCCACCCTTAGACTCCAGTGACAGCGTGTCCTCAGAGCCCACACCTCCTCCACACAGTGAATATCCCTGCAAAGAGGAGGGAAGGGCTGTTCCACAGCACCAGTGCCTCCTGCTTCTTCCTCCTTGTGGGAGCAGCCTCAAGTGTCTGAGCTCCAGAGCAAGTTCTAACAGAGTTTGTTGTAGAAAAACCTTGAAAAGCTGAATGTGGGGGACAAGGAGATATCCAGAAGTAGCAGAGGAAACCGTGTGGGTGTTGTGCTTCCCAGATTAGCAGAGAGAGGCTGCTCCTGGGATTTGAGGACACACAGCTCAGACTACCCAGGCAATGGGAAGAATCAGACTGTGCCTCTCCTGTTCCCTGAGGGTGTTTCCTGACAGAGACCCTTCATGCTGAGTCATCCCTCACGTCCTCCTGCACTGTCTGAGGCCCTGTTGTTTTCCCTTGCAGAGCTGGCCGTGCAGATATCGGAGGAGACGCCGGCGGATGTGATGGCCAGGAACATGAGGAGGCACAGCAGTGCAGGTAACACACCTGCCTGGGCCACAGGGGTGCCCTGAGCCTCCCTGCCTCCTGTCCTCACCCTCCACAAGGGCTGGGCTGACCCTGCTCCTCAGGTTCCCCTCAGTTCTCTTGGGCTTTGGGAGTGATGGAGCTCGGACACTCCCTGGGGTGGTGGATCTTTTTGAAAAGGGGTGAAATCCAAGAGTGGCATGTTCCCTGTCCCTGCACAGGGCCTGACCCAAGAGCTTTCAGTCTCTCTGTGCCTTGACAAAGTTTGGGGCTGTGTTTGGGGTGTGACTGACGGAGGTCACAGCTGGGTGAGACTGGGAACAAAAGGAACTGTGCAAAAGGGAAGCAGGCAAGAGTGACGGGCTGCCCCGAGCTCTGATCCTCCCAAAGAGCAGCCCAGGGCTAAAAGACAAGTTTCCTCCTGCACAACAGCTCTGTCTTGGGAGATGGCTGCAGTGCAGGCAGGGCTGTTCCCTGCCATGGCTTTGTGTGGCTTTCTCCTCCCTCATGGTACACAAAGGCTCCTGTGGCAGCTCCTTCCCCACTGCCAGGCTGCTGTGCTCCCCCTGGGCTAATGGCTCTTCTCTTTCCTCCCCAAGGCTCTCCGACCAGCAGAGATTCCTCTTTCCAGGACACAGAGACTGACTCATCTGGGGCACCTCTGCTCCAGGTGTACTGTTAAAGGACCCAAGCAACAGCAGGGAGACATTCCCAGGCTTTGCTGCAGCCACAATCCTCCTCTTTCCATGTGGAGTGTGCTGTGCCACCTTTGATTTTTTTTTCCCAGTCCACCATGATCCTTATTGAAGCCAGATTCCTCCTGCTGTCTGAATTTCACTGGATATTTTGGACAATCAAGGAAGCAAACTGTAGAGCTAATGAACTTGGGAGGTGGAATGTGTGCCCAGGGAGGAGAAGATGGACAAGGAAGTAGCAGATAACTTTGGGCCTCTGTGATTTCTGTAAATCACATTTAGCTCCAGCAGCCTCAGTGGCTCAGCCCTTTCCCTGCTTTGAGGACCTGTTGTACAGTTCCTGCTTCCTGGAGTTGCCCAAGTGAACTTGGATGGGGAATAACTGTGTGGTGTCTCTGTGCTGGTGCTGATGTTGAGGTGCAGGCTGAGATCTTGCTTTGTGGGGACCCAAATCTCTCTGTGGGGACCCAGATCTCTCTGTGGGGACCCAAATCTCTATTTAAAGTGCCTGTGTTGGTGCCACAAACCCAAAGTCTTCTACCCATGGTGTTTCCAGTAGCCAGATCTGCCTTTCCCTGCTGACCCTTGGTGTCATCTCCTGCTGCCTTGTGAGGAGAAGGTTCAGGTTTATGGGGTTCATTTAATTTTTGGCCTCTTGGCTTCACTCCTGAGACAGTGCCAGTGCTGGGATGGCTGCTGGGCTGCCCTGCATGAGCAGACCATGGGGATCAGCTCTGCCAGCCTGCTGTGGATCCTCTGCCAAGCCCTTTCTGTTTCCCCTGGGAGAGCCTGGAGCAGGGTTGTGCCATGTGAGGGGAACACTTCATTCACTCCTGACTTTCTGTGGTTCAGAACTGAGCTGTTTGACTGTTCCACTAGAAAATCCCTTAAAAGTGGTTTGCTGTGAGAGGAAAGGCTCCTGAGAGTGTCTGCAGAGGGTTTGTGGGGCACTGCTGGTCCCTTCCTTGCCCTGGGGGCACTCAGCACCTTGTCCTTCCCTTTGCTCCCCTGGGGCAGGCAGTGAGCCAGGAGATGGGCACTGCTGTCCCCAGGGCACAGGGCCAGGTGACCTTGGGGGCTGCAGCAGGAGGAAGCTGCGTCTGTGCTGTGGCCACTTGGTTGTTTATCACGAAGTAAACACGTCAAGCTGTGGGACTTGTTTGGAGATGTGGGTGCCCTTGGACGTGAACAGAAAAGGCTTAATTGAATTTACCAGCCATAGGATAAACACACCCACTGGATTTTGGGGAGAGGGAAGCCCAAATAGGCCCTGGGCTTCGGTGTGGACCAGGGTTTTGTGCCTTAGTTGGACTGGAATGTGCCTTAGTTGAAATGAAATGTGCCTCTGTTTTATAGCCTGTGATTGCTCTTCAGAGGTTTGGGCAGGGAGGAAGGATTTAATTCCTTTCAAGAGCTCTCAGGCTTCTTTAAAAAGCCAAAACTCTTTGAAATGGACAGTTCCAGTCCCTGTTTTTGTAACCCACTGGCTTTTTTCAGTTTGTGCTTTTAGAAATCAGGGCCATTACTGAGACCACACCTGGAGACACTGACAGAGGGAGAGATTTCGAGGATAAAGGGAAGAGACTGAGCCTTGCATTTGGCTTCCCCTCCCTGCTTTGTGTTTAAAGCTGTTGGTTTACGAGAAATTGAGTTTATACAAGGAAAAGACTTGAAGCAAGGCCAGGCTGGGACTCCCAGGGGAGCTGTGTGAGGTCACCTCCTTCCCAGTGCTGCCCATCCTGAGGGACCCGCTTGGCATCTGCTTCTCATGGGTTTGTACATTGTTACTTGGAGAAGTTTCCTCCGAGCTGTGCACTGGGGTGTCCCATGGGTCACACTGACACGGCTCTGTGGGCTGTGCTTTGGAGACAAGGGCTGAGCTGCACTTGCTACGAGCTGCAGTCGCTGGTTCTGAGCAAATACACATTTTTAGTGTCTAGTCTGGGCATGGAGAGTGAGTGTGCATGGATTAAACTAGCAATAAAACCCCCAAGCCCCCCAAAAACTCACTAAGACAAAGACTCTCGACTTGATGGTCCCTGAAGCTGGTTCACCTGTGGTGTCTTGTGGGATTCTTTTACACTCATTGGCCTTAAATGTTCTGGTTTGATCTTTTTTATAAAGTAAAAGTTGTGCTCTTTACCTGTGCTGTGACTTTTACATTCCTGTTTTCATCAGCCTGGGGATCCTGGGCTGGGGGTTGCACAGAGGGTGGCTGATTCCTGCTGTCCCAGGTGGACAAAGACATTTTCATCCATTTGGCAGCTGCAGAGGGATCCTGAATGCCAGGCTGGTGTCTGGATGCAAATGAAGGAGCCTCTGGGGAAGTGTTTGTTGACAGCAGGGAAACCTGGACCTTCCCTGAGTGGTGATGCTGGAACTGAGCTCTGGAAAAGCTGAGCCTGGGGGGAGAATTCCCATGTTGTCCCTGTGATGTCACCAGCTCTTGGTAGCAAATGTGGGGTTTGCTCTGCAGGATCAGCTCAGGGATGGAGGGTGGCCCAGCCTCTGACCCTGTGACTTGAAGGACCAGTTCTGCACTTTCCAATTTCAGTACAAATCCCAGGATAACCTGCAGGGCTCCATTCCTGGCCGCTGACCTTCCCTCACCTTCCTGGGGCAGGTGCCTGGGGGGTTTCCCTCTGGTGCACAGGACCAGGATGTGTTTCCTGGGAGGATTTCAGGGCCATGAACAGGTAAATGCTGCCTCCTCTCAGCTGGGAAGGGTCTCTGGGGGTGTTTTTGTGTGTCTGGAGCCCTCAGACCAGCAGGGTGGGGCCTGTCAGCCCAGTTGTGTTCAGCAGCTTCCCTTTGGGGCTTCCTTGCTCACATCCACACATGGAATGAATCCCTGGGGGTTTTGTCTGCAGGAAGTTTTTGCTGTGGATGGAGCTGTCTTGGC
The DNA here is from genome assembly GCA_013397095.1 of Sterrhoptilus dennistouni. Classification (NCBI taxonomy): domain Eukaryota; kingdom Metazoa; phylum Chordata; class Aves; order Passeriformes; family Zosteropidae; genus Sterrhoptilus; species Sterrhoptilus dennistouni. The sequence goes on along the minus strand of VWZU01016256.1, from coordinate 104,680 downwards.
TCTTGCTGGAGTGGTTTTTGCTCTGAGCATTAGTGTTGAGTGTTCTGCTGAGTGATCTCAGCAGGTTGCCCAAGTGGAGATCTCACAAACACGGGAGCCTTTACCTGGCCATGCAGCTGTGGAGGTGTTCTGTCTCACAGGTGTTTCCTCCTGGGAGCCTGACTCAGCACCTGGTTTCTCCAGAAGACATTGTTTGGTTTTATTTGGCTTGGTTTTGCCAGGGGAGTCTCCAGAGACTCCCACTTTGTGGGTCCTTGCTGTGCTCAGAGGGATCCTGTCCTGCCCAGCCCGAGCTGTCCCACTGCCCACAGACCTGGGGTCGAGTTAAGGAAGCTCAGGAGCCCTGCAGGGAATGGCTGCAGGAGTGTTAGAGAAATTCCTCTCCACATCCTGAGCTGCTGAATTATTTATTTCAGTGTGGCTTAGACATTAGGAAGCAGATGGTTGGACCCTAATTCCTCACAGCCTGGCCCTTGCAGTAACAGAGCAGCTGAGGCTCCTCCTAAAACTACATAGTAACATCCAATACTCACTGTTCTGTTCCCTTCCTTGGTGTTTTGCTGTTCCATTGCTCTTCCCAAAGCAGTCCTGGAGTCTGGGATATTTCCCAAATGCTTTGAGCTGCAATATTGATTAATAAAAGCTAAGCCAGGAGCTGTGTTAAGGAAAAAACCCCAAATGACTGGGGAAAACTTTACCCTCTAGAAAGCTCTCTGCAGAGGCCTTGCTTTTACAGGTGGGGAGGGCCCCTGGGCAGGTGAGGAGCTCTCAGCTCTGCCCTCCAGCTGGTGGCAGCACCAAAACGGCTTCTCCAGGTGACCCGACACAGGTGTGGAATGACAAAAGGACCTTTGTGACCTGTCCCTGTCCAGACCTCCCGGTCTGCCGGGGCTCGGCCACCACCACCAGGATGTGTTTGCAGGGACTGGATCCCTGGTGGTGCTCAGCCTGGCCCTGCCATGGGCACAAGGACAAGGCCCCACTCTGGTCTGCAGGGGCTCAGACTGAGCTGGGGGTTTGCTCTCCTTAAGCCTTGAGCAGCTGCTGGGAGCCAGCAGGGTTCATCCCAGGGGAAGGTGCCTTAGGAAGCACAAGGCTGCTCCCAATTCCCTTTGGCCTGGGGACAGTGGTGGCTGGGGGTGTTTGCAGAGGACAAGGCCACCAGTGAAACACCTTCTGTTCCGCTGGCCCAGGGGGTGAAGTCCAGGGGCAGCTCTGGGATCAGCCACGGTTCATAAACACAGTCCGGGCATTCACCTCCTCCTGGGGTCAGGGCAGCAGGGGTGGATGGCCCCATTCTCCCAGTGACACTTCCAAAAACACTCCCTCAGCTTCCCTGGGGTTCCTGTTCTCCATCTGCTTTCAGCTGCCAGGGGAACCAGCAAATTTGGGATGTCCAGTTATTACCTTAAAGGCTAGCATGGCTCACACCACTGCAGGGCTCACACTGCACTGAACCCACAGTGGCTGAGGACAGGAGAGCCCCAGGACACCCTGGGATCTGCTCCCACCCTGCTGCCAGGCCCAGGAACTACCAGGCCAGGCTCAGGTTCTGGTGTGGGATACAGGGCTGAGGAGGAAACGGGGAAAAAACAAAGCCACCGGTTGGGCTTGGGGTGGTGCTGTGGACTCTGCTGGTTTGTGACCAGGCTGGTGCCTGCCCTTGCTTGTCCCTGAGGAGGGACTGGCAGTGGGATGTGGATTCTGCTGCAGGTGCCCCAGCTCCAGCACCTGCAGGGAGCAGCAGCAGCACTGACAGAGCTGAGAATGGGGTGAAGTTCATCACACCCCAGAGCAGCTCTGCCCTCCCAGCTCACCTGTCCCACAAACCAGGGCTCAGTGCACACAGACAGGCAGCTGATTTTGGGGCTAAAACCTTCAAATCCAGCACAGTCCAGCTTTTTTTATGAAAACAGGAGATGCTGCTCTTCTATCAGGACCAAAGCAGGGACAGGCAGGTGTGTGCAGGGCGAAGGCAGGTGTGTGCAGGTGAAGGCAGGTGTGTGCAGGTGATTTGTAAGACAAACAGCCAGGAAGATCCGGGCCAGAGCACTCCAGAGGCAGCTGCCTTGATCTGAGTCCTTGCTCACCCTCAAGGTCACTGCCTGTAAATCTGAGAGACTTCATGCAAACAGAGCTCTGCTGCTCCAAAAACAACCCCACCAGGCCAGGTGCTGTGCCGGGCCGGACTTTGCCCAAAAAGGATTTTCAGCCGTTTGTGCCCATCCCTCGGGGAGGAGGTGGGAATGTCTGGGAGAGGCAGAGGGAAGAGCCACAGCAGCAGGGATCTGAGATAGAGCCCAGGATTTCCTGACACTCTCCTTGTTAGCTCGGCATAAAGGAGACCTGGGGCAAGGGTGGCTTCCTGGTGTGGTCACGTCCTGCTCTGTGGAGAGCAGAGCCTGGAGCAGCCTCCCTGGGGCAGTCCTGGGGGTTTAAACTGGGAATGAGCTCAGCAGCTCCTGAGCAAGACAGAGCTCTCACTGCCAGTTCCTGAGGGAGGGAGAGACCATCAGGCCAGAACTGGGAGCAGGAGGGGTATTCACAGGCAGCTCTGCAGAGAGCACATCACCCCCTGGCTCCCTTCCCCTTCTTGCTCCCAGCCTGGATCCCACATCCCTTCTTGCCAGAGAAACCACACGCTCTGCCTGAGACGTTCCACTTGTTCTCCTTTATGTTGCACTGCAGTTTGAACAAAGATATGAACATGCAGAGTGATGCCACTCGTCAGCAGGAGCTCACACAACGCCAGGGGAGAGCGGCTCTGGGAAAGCAGGAGACACTCCCAGCAACAACAGCATCCCCAAAGCCCCCTCTGCTCATCCTCATCCTCTCCCACCCACAGGCACAGACTCTGGAGCCTCTCCTTGCTCTAGGACAGCAGGCTGAGCTCTCCAGCTGTGCTGGCAGCCCTGCAGTGCTCCAGCTGTCCCACTGCTGGCACAAACAGGAGCAGCAGCAAGGAGAAGCAGGGTCTGTCTCCACTGCAATACCTGTGCTTTTAAACTGCTGTTTTCCCTTCCTAGGAAGGCAGAAGATTTATTTTACAAAACAAACTGACCCTTGTTTTCATAGGAGAGCAGGAGGGAGTAGAACTCAGGAGTTCCTGTGCCCATGGCAGAGAGCAGGTGAGCAGCTCCGAGCAGCCCAGAGAAGTGAAGCAATACCTTAAGGATTTATCCCAAAACCTCTCAGGTCTGGCTCTCTCAGCCCTAACAGCCTTTTTTTGCTCTAAGCCCTCCTTCTCTCCTCACTGCCTTTGGGAATTGTGGCAGATGGCTCTGTCTGGAGCTGCTCTGGGGCCCTGCCTTCTGCTGCACAGGACACTGAGGGTGATTTTGCACAGGTGCCTCCACAGCTAGCTCGGGTGGGGGATGCTGAAGTTTTACTTGCCCAGGGTGAGGAATATCCAACCATACAAATCCTGCCCCATTCAAAGGGCTGACTGAAAGAGGGGGGGGAAGGGGGAGAGCTCAGTTGAATTTAGCCTTTGAAAAGTCCATTTCTGGATGCTGTTCCATGAACCTGCAAGGAAAACAAAGACAAGAGTTTGGGTGAGTCAGCAGGAGGCAAACAGCTCTGTTTGGGGAGGGAAGGATTTCTGCTTCCTGCACTGTGGGGTTTTGCTGCAACCCCATGGCCTGCACAGCAGGGAGGGTTCTGCTGAGCTTGGGACACATTCCCTGGACTTTCCCTACAAACACCTTTTCCTCAGGTCAGTAGGAGCAGCATTCCTGCCAGCCCAGCAGGTCAGCAAGTCCAGACACATGGGAGTTGTTAATGATCAAACACACTGTTACCCCAGGGCTGGACACGTAGCAGCCACGACTGATTCTGGGGCAGAGGGGAGATGGTGAAAGCAGATTAGGGCTGGAGCTCCAGCCTGACAGCTTCACTGGGAATATGGGGAATATCCCCAGTGCTCTGACAGGAGAAACTCAGGGAGGAATCTGGTTTAAAACCAGGTCTGATTTTCAAATGTACTGCAGCCCCGGCAGAGGGAATCACAGAATGGTATGGGTTGGAAGAGACCTTAAAGATCATCTTGTTCCAACCCCCTGCCACGCACAGGGACACCTCCCAGGGACTATCTGGACTCAGGTTGCCACATCAGGAAGTTCTGAGGGCAGTGCTCTGTGCCCAGGAGTGCCCAGGGCACACAGAGGCTCCTCTGCTCTGCTCCCCAAGGGACACAACACATCACAGCTCTGTGGAGGACTCACACCAGGTGCAAGTAAGGGCAGCTTGGTCTCCTCTGTGCTCCCATCTCAGGGTTTCCCCTGGATCACCCCCACAGCGTTCCCACCTTCCCCTCCCAGGGCCATCTGTGCTGTGAGGATCACAGCCTTGTCTGGCAGCCAGGAGAGCTCCACTGGCAGACAGCAGCACCCACATGGGTGTCACTGAGTCTCCTTTGCCCTGGACTTCCTAGGGCAAAGTCTGAACTTCCTCTCCATCCTCTGCCAGCCAAACTTCCAGGGCACAAACAGGTGACCCTGCCAGTGAGGTGTCCTGCACGTGGCTTCCTGGGAGCAGAGGGTACCTCCCATCCCACAGATTTGCCAGGGAAGCCTGTCCCTGCTCTGCTCAAACCCCACTCAGCTCCACAGAGAAGCTCCTGGCACTACAGACAGAGCCAAGGGGAATGAGGAGTCAGGTCAGCCACAGCAATCCTTCACCCAGAGATAAGGTGTGAGGTGCTCTTGCTGAAGAAGCTGCATGACCCAGAATTGCCTCCACACCTTCCCAAATGGCCTTGGGAGTTCCTGGAGTCATTTCCCTGCCACAGTGCCTTTATGCCAAACAGGGCAATAAAAAAGCCATAAAAGTGGCTTGGGGAAAACTGTCTGGGGGCAGGTGGAGGGAGGGAGGGGTGATTAGCTGGCTACTGAGGGAGATTAGGTAAACCAATCAACACCATGTTAAAAGTTCAGCAGAAATGGCACCTCCAGATCTAAATGTGCCTTCTGGACCTGAAATCAGCAGATTAAGACAATTCCAGAGCTAAGTTATTCCCAGATTTTTCCCACTAGGCTTTCTAACCCCACAGGCATTTACAGATACTGGTGGTGCCAACAATATACTGACTGTGCAGACCTGTGCATGGCCAGGACTGAAGGCCAAGCTCCTCTCTGTTCCCTTATTTGTGCCAGAGAGGAGGAGGAGAAGGCACTTGGGAAGGCAAAGCCATGCAAAGGAATGAGCTGTACCCACTTTTTCAAGATATCCTGTTTCTTCTGCTCATCAGAGGTGGGCAGGCCCATGGATTTCTGTCGCTGGTCATACATCATCTTCTCCACCATGCTGCGAGTTTCACTGTCCAGGTCTGACAACTGAAAGCAAGATCCCAATTGGAACAACTCTGGGCTCAACTGAGATCATTTCTGAGCAGGCTCCATCCCATAAAACAGAAGAATTCTTACCTTTGAATTCTCTGGATTAATTTTCTTGGTGTTGATTTCTGGGTCTGTGGAGACCAGTTTGTTCCACCATTCCATTTTGTTGATCTAGAGGATGAGGAAGCAAAACCAGTTCATCTTTCTTGGACTTGTTCTAGGGTTTTTAAGTCTCAGTCATAGGAAAAAAAAATGGAATCAAGCTTTATTTGACAGTTTTCTAAATATCAGTAAAATCTGAACATAGATAAAGGCTATTTTTGTTTTCAAGCTTTTTAGGCAGACTAAATTTTCACAGCTGGGAGATCTGAGGAAATGTCAGATGTCCTGTTTGGCATGACATAAATGAGATTACAACAAACCACCTGGGGAGGCCCAGAGGGGACAAAAGAAAGGACACAAGGAGGTCTGCCCCTGGATTTTCATGTCACTAACAGATGCCCAAACACACTAAAGGACAACATTAAAATGACTGATTTCCTTCCAGCTTTCCCTGACCTGCTGAGAAATACATTGAATATCCTGGAAGAGAATTAGGCTGAAGATGGGGGAACTTAAATACCCCACTGGCAGTGGCACCACTGACCCTGTACCCAGGACAACCAGGATGGTGCTGCTCCGGCTGAGAGCCCAGAAGAGGCAGCCAGGCCTGAATCCTGCCCAGCCCACCCTGCTTTACCTTCTCCAGGTGCACGGTGACTGTTTTGCCATCCTCAATGAGCCAGGAGCTCTCTTCCACCTTGACCTCGTTGAAGAGCTCCCCATCAATGACAGGGGGGTGGCCCTTGAGGCCGACCTTGAGGCGGCGTCTCTGGATATCCACCACCACGTCCTTGCCCTTCAGCCTGAAGCTCACCTTGAAGGGCACAGCCAGCTGCAGCAAAAAGGATCAGATCTGAGGGGCTGGGCAGGGAAATTGCTCCTTCCCCTCCCATGCTGTTGTCCCAAGCCTTTCTGCCTTGGTTTCACCAGAGCCAGACAGAGCAGGGACTCTTCCTTGAGGTACTGAGTGAGCAGGATGTGAAAGGAAGGGACCGTAAAAAGGGAAGCAGACTTTAGTGCCTGGTTAAAACAAGACCAAAATTTGGCAAACTGCAGCTCCTGTGAATGTTACTCAGTTACCAAGCTCTCTCCCAGCTATTGACACATTGCTGTTTCCAACAAACTTCCAGAGGCAACTGGGACACGGGGAATTGGTTTCATCTCTTACCAGCACCTGCTCTTATTCCCTGTCTCAGATCCTGGTCATAGAGCACTACTTACATCCAATTCTGACAGAGTCTGTGTCCATCTGTAATTTGGAAGGTCAGCTCCATTGCCAGAGTTGGGTTTAAGTTTTCCTTTATCCTTCTCATCTTCTTCTTCATCATCTGTTCCCTAAACAATTCAAGTGTAAAAAAAGAAGCTTCTCCAGTTTCCATTGTAACAACAGCTCTTAGGTTTTATAAGGATTGCAGGTCAGTTGATTGTGTTTTACACCCACTTAAATTTAGCTCCATAATTATTAGCTGATAAAACATGACTACAAGAAAAAAAACCAAAAGCCCTGTGTATTGGCACATTTAGGAATTGTGTATTTTTAATGCCAAATTTTCTAATTTGTATTTTCAGAGTGTTTATTTTGGACAGGGCTTGGAGCAACCTGGTGTAGTGGAAGGTGCCCATGGCAGAGGGTGGAATGGGATGAGCTTTGAGGTCCCTTCCAACCCAAACCATTTTATGATTCTGAAGTATGTCCAGGAGAGTTTTACCTGTTTGTTGGAATCTGAAGATTCACCTTCCTCCTCCGAGGGTTTCACTGGGACACTGTTACCCTGCCCCTGTGCCTCTTTTTTCTGTTTGGAAAGAGAAGAGCAGGAACACACTCAGCCAAGAGCTGGCACTTCGTGTCACTTCCTGAGCTGGCACTAGGTGGCCTCAGCCTTTCAGCTCCAGCTGAAGAGCACCACTCACTGCATCCCACTTTGGAAACAGGGAGTTTTCAACCCTTAGAAAGCGCCAGGAAAGAGGTACTGAAGGGGAAGATTCCCTTTGTGCTCCCAATTGGACAAAGAACAAGCCTGAGCCCTTCAAACCCCTCACAGCCCCAGGGAGGACGGACAGACATGGCTCTCACCTGGTTGATTTCAAGCTGTAGCCTCTCTGCCTCCTCATCTGTGAGCTCCTTGATGCGTGGCTCACTGGCCTGGTCCCTGTCCCTGTCCCTGTCCCGGGCCAGGCGGGCGGCACGCTCGGCCCTCTCGCGCCGCTCGGCCTCCAGCCGCGCCTTCTTCTCCTTGCGCTCCTTCTGCGCCAGCTTGTTGTGGTGGCTGAAGGCCTCTGTGATCAGCTAGGGGACAAAACAACATCCATTTCACACCTACACCCCGCCAGCTCCATCTCCTGAGGAGCACAGGAGCATCTGTTGAGTCACTCGGGTGTTGGGAATTTTCCCATCACCTTCACTCGGTTTTTCGGACTGAAAATGCAGAGATTTTTCAACTCAAAAAAACAAGAGGAGGAAGTGAAACGGGAGGAAAAGGAGAAAATTGGAAATATTTAAATGTAGTCCTTCCTAGTTACACAGGGAGTATGTTTCCAGGAGATAACAGTGAAATAAAAATCCTTCACTTATTTTGTCCTTTGTGCAATTCCAGCAGGATGAGCTGATGCTCAACCCAGCCCTCTGAAGCTACTCCATACCTCCAGAACAGCTGGACACACCAGATTCAACTTTTTTACCTACTTCTGACCTTTCCCACACCTGGGGCTTTTTTCCAGATAGAGCCTCAGTGCCATGATTTAGAGGAGAAATGCTTGAAACACCCCCGTGTTTTCACACTGAGGGGTGAGTTCCTCTGTAAATAATTTGTTTCAGCCTCGCTCCCAATTCTCCAAAGGTTGTTGTGACTCTGGGAGGCAAAATCCCAAGGTCTCTGATGCCAAGAGCTGCGTGCTCAGCGGGAAAAATGAGTACACAGGCAGGGAGCCAGAGGATTGCCCCAGGGTCGATAAGGCCAGGGGTGCTGTGCAGAGCAGCACGTAGGTGAGCTGAGGTCTGCCCCAGAAAACAACAGACAGATCCTCAGAAAGGAATCAGAGGGGGAAAATCTATTTATTTATATTTCCCCAGAGGTTCAGGGTGGGGAGGAAATCCAGAACCTTTTCCAAGCAAACTGTAGTTAGTAAGCAAGCACTGAGTGTTTCTGCTTTGCTCTACAACCAAGGTTTGTTTACACTCTGGACTCCAGTGTCTCCTGGAGTACAGAAGGCAAGATGTGCATCCCCCAGGATGTCCCAGCCTGTTCCCAACCTGATGATCCATGGTGAGGAAATTATCTTCAGTGCCTGACCTTGTCCGTGTCACTGCCCACATGCCTCTCACCCCACACCACCATTCTGCTGAAATGGCACCCAAAAAATCCAGTGACTTTCCCACCCTTTCCTTTCTCTTTCATGCCAAGGGCTCAGCAGGACTGGGGAAGCAGCTCCTTCCCCATTTGTTGTGGTTCCCATGGTGTCAGAGCACTTTTCCAGGAGGCCATAAAGCATTGTGACAGATGCCACCACCCCAGGACACAGACCCTTTTCTTTCACAGGCACAGATTTGCCAAGGACAGCAGCCAAGGCACCTCTGAATTGCCACCCAGGTGGGACCACACAGCCTCCAGGAATGGGGGAGATTTGCTCTCTGTTCTGAGAAAAATGACAGTAGGGTTCATCTTTCTTATTTTTAGGGAATCACAGGATGTTTTGGATTGAAAGGACGTTAAAGCACCTCCATTTTCACCACCATTTCCCCTGGGGAAGAGGGGATGCTCCATCCAGGCAGCCCAGACAAGGGGCAGCTGCATGTGCAGAGCTGTGGACTTTGTGCTTTTCCTGAGCTGAACAAACAAGGTGACAGGGGGTTATCACCTGCTGTGTCACTGTTCAGTCACTGTGTCTGGCAGGTTTGCTTTCCAAACTAGCCTTTGGCCAGAGCCTGGCAAGAAACCTGCACTGAGCTACCACCTGAGCAGGGAACTGTGTGCTCCTCACCCCTGACAGGGGCAGCTCTGGGTTTCCTTCCCTCAGGAGCTGCTGGGGCCCAGGTGCACCCAGATGCCAGGAGCTGTTCAAGCAGGGGACCCTTGGCATGGCAGACACGAGTGGGATGGAAGGGACAGGAGTCAAAGGCCTGGAGGATTCACTTTTTACCTTCTCTGCTACTCCGTCCTCTCCCCCGGTGAAGAAATCCGTCTTCCTCCTCAGGAAGCTGAAGAAGGTGTTGACGAGCTGGGGAACAGGGAGAGGGAGGAGAGAGAGGGAGCAGTGAGCCCAGGTCACTCCAAGTCACCTCGTGTCTCTGGAGCAGCCTTTATCCTTTGTCCTCCCTATCTGTGGCTGTGGCAGCACTGCCCTGGGCTCAGCCCCGTGTCCAGAGAGCACCATGGGGACACCCAGCCCTGGACTCCAGCCTGCAGGGCCAGGTTGTGTGCTTTGCTTCAAGAAAGGCAGCAGTTCATCCTCAGCTCCTGCTCCCACACCCCAGGTTGTTATCTGAGGCAGGAATGGATTTATGCATGCACACATACCTATACCCCATATATATATATGTATGTATGTATGTATGTATGCATGTATATACACACATGGCATATTTTGTTTCTCTGCACACCCAAAAGCATGCAAACTCCTTATTCTCCTTATTGGATCACCAGTGAATGAACTAGCACCTCCAAACCCCCTCTGGAAACCCACATTCCCCTTGAACTTGGCTGATCTTTATTTCCCAGGAATCCTGGACCATGGGGATTCCAGTCAAGAGGCTTTGCCACGACACGAGGGGCTGTTACAGAAGCGTTTTTTAAAGATTTGTGAGCAGGATGTGGGTGGGATGTTCCCACACCCTCCAGCCTTGCTGCAGGTCAGCAGGTGGACCGCGGAGCCCCCGGGCAGAGGGATCTGGGTGGGATCGGGGTGGGTGAGCAGATCCCCGAGCATGAGGGGACCCCACAATCACGGCCAGCCCTCATGGGGTTGTGCTGGGAGGGTGACCGGGGGACCTCGATGCTGCCCCGTGGTGCTTTGTCCCCCCGTGACCCACCGCCGGCAGTGCCCGCGCACCGGGAGCCCTCCGGGCGG
>VWZU01016256.1:60063-83277 GCA_013397095.1 Sterrhoptilus dennistouni | reverse complement strand
AGATGGGGGAGAAAGCGGGACTGGGGAAGGAGGGGGGTGAGGAAGAAGAGGGGACACGAGGGAAGCTCGATGGGGACAGATGGGGCGATGGGGGACATGGGGATGGATGGGGAGAAGGCAGAGGGGAGGGTGCAGGAGAAAAGGGAATGATGGGGAAGAGAAAACGTGGAGAAATGGGGATGTTGGGGTGCAGGGGAAAGGGGGATGTGAGCAGAGGGGGGATGAGAGACCTGGAGAAAGGAAGGAGGGGTTTGGTCAAAAATGGGAGCACTGTCCCTTCCTCTGTCCCCTAACCCTAACGCGTCCCTGTAAACGCAGCTCGGACGGTGCGGGGGCTGCTGTCCCCTGTCAGCCCGCGCAGGAGGAGCGGGAGATGAGGCAGCATGTCTGAGGGCAGCAGGGCCAGCCCGCTGGCCTTTGGCCAGGTGGTCATCGGGCCGCCGGGCTCGGGGAAAACAACCTACTGCCAGGCCATGAGCGACTTCCTGGGCCGCCTGGGCCGCAGCGTGGCCGTGGTCAACCTGGACCCCGCCAACGAGTCCCTGCCCGGCCCCTGCGCCCTGGACATCGCCGAGCTGGTCACTCTGCCCGACGTCATGGCCAGCCTGGGGCTGGGCCCCAACGGGGGCCTCATCTACTGCATGGAGTACCTGGAGGCCAACGCCGACTGGCTGCGGGACAGGCTGCAGGCCCTCCGGGGCCACTACGTGCTCTTCGACTGCCCCGGGCAGGTGGAGCTCTACACCCACCACGGCGCCCTGAAGAACGTCTTTGCCCAGCTGGCCAAGTGGAATTTCAGGGTAGGGACGGGCTGGGGCAGCCCAGGAGCTCCAGGCTCACGCCCCGTGGGCACAGGGTGGGGTTGAGGGTACTCATGGCTGTTGTCTTCTGGAGATTTTTGGCCTTTCATGTGAAGTGGTTTTGTCAGGGAAGGAGGGGAATTTTGCCCTATTTTGTGCTGGGAGAAGAATGGCCTGTCAGGGCTTTTAGTGGGATTGGGAGCAGGAACACAGATTCCTTCCTCACACTTCACACAAATTTCTGGAGTGGCTTGGGTTGGAAAGGACCTCAAAGCCCATCTCATTCCAGTCCATTCCATGGGCAGGGACACCTTCCACTGGGCCAGGTAACTCCAGCCTGTCCCTGAGCACTTCCAGGGGTGGGACAGGGAGTTCATCCTGCTGGGCTCCGGAATGCTCCCCACAGTTTCATCCAGAGTGGGGTTCTGTGTGTGTGCTGGGAGCCTTGGCACTGCCCTGAGGAATGCAGGGGATGTGCCAGCCCCTCCTGCAGCCCAGCCAGGGCCCCGTGCAGCCCGTGGGATGTGCTCTGGGCTCTTGCACAACGGGAGCTGCAGGTGAGGGCAGCCCCGGGAGCTGCTGACGCTGCGTTTGCTCTGCCACACCATGAATGTGCAAACCCTGGGTGCTCTGAGCAAGAAGGGCAGCTTCATTTGTTTGAGAATGTCACTGGGAATCTGCACATTAGAGCTGATTTTCATTGGAATGAATGGACATGGGATTGGAGTTGCTAAAATAAGACATTTACAGGGCTGGTTTCTGCTCTCCCAGGTGCTCACGCCTGCCTGGGAGCCCCAGACTGGCTGGGTTCTGCTGCTGTGACTCAGCCTCAGAGCCCTGGCTTGGAGTGACTTCCCCAGCTCTGGGACCACATTGTTACAGCCACACAAAACCCAGGGAATCAAACTGCTTGTTAGTGTAATTATTAATTATTAGTGCAAACCACGGCTGACTCTCCCAGCAGAAGGTGGTGTGCTGCAGTTACTGCTCCTCAGTGGGCCTGGGCACCCCTGTCAGGCCACTGTCCTGGGGTCATTTCCACGCTGTCCCACGAGCAGGGGATGGGCCTGTCACAGCTCTGACCTTGTGTGTCCCTCTGTGCCCAGCTGGCTGCCGTGCACCTGGTGGATTCCCACTACTGCACAGATCCTGGGAAGTTCATCTCCGTGCTCTGCACCTCCCTGTCCACCATGCTGCACGTGGAGCTGCCCCACGTCAACGTCCTCTCCAAGATGGACCTGATCGAGCAGTACGGGAAGCTGGGTAAGGGAGTGCCCTGGAGCCTCAGTGTGCTCTGGGGGGCAAGGGACCTTCAACCCTACCTCTTCTGCCTCCCTGCTGTGGGCAGGGACACCTTCCACTACCCAGGGTGGCTCAGAGCTCCATTCTGGCCTTGGACACCTGGAGGAATTTGAGGGGGAGGGATGTGGAATTGGGCCCTGTCAGGTGCAGATCAGCTCTGTGAGAATGGGAGGCTGCTGTAGGTCCCACTGTGCTCTTCAGCCTCCAGCTTGCCTTCAGAGCTCCCTGTTTTCGCTGCAGCTTTCAACCTGGATTATTACACTGAGGTCCTGGACCTCTCTTACCTCGTTGACCATCTGGCCTCCGATCCCTTCTTCAGGAATTTCCGCCGCCTCAACGAGAAGCTGGTGGAGGTGATTGAGGACTACAGCCTGGTGTCCTTCGTGCCACTCAACGTCCAGGTGACCCAGCTGCAGGGAACAGCCAGCCCTGCATGTGCAGCAGCTGCTTTTTGTCTGCTCAGAGCCACAGGGCTGCAAACCCCAGCTGTGAAGAGACTCGGGGCTGGAAAACAGGGAAACACACCCAGACTTGTAAATGATCTCTGGCAGCCAAAGGAAAGAAAAAGGCTGATGAGCTTGGGGCTACCTGGGCCTTGTGTCCTGGGGTAGGGAATCCAGGCTCCCCCTTCCTTCAGCTCTTCTGGCCTGCATTTCAGATCCGGGCTGAGGATCACCTAAAACCTTGTTAAATTAGGGAGCAGCGAATAATGAGAAGATTGGGAGGAATGGTCTGGGGAGGGAGGGCTGGAAATGTCCTTGATCAGGCAGTTGGCAAAAGTGTCAGCAGGCAAATGGGCTGGGAGAAGGTGATGAAAGGGAATGAGAGGGTGGAGGGTGTCACCAGGCCAGAACCAGTGTCCCTGTTTGTCCCTGTCTGTGTCCCCGGGGCCTCGGGCACTGTTGGGGTGACCCAGAGCCCCAGAGAACATCCAGGGCCCAGCCCAGTTGAGCTGCTGCCCGTGGGGAAGGGGCAGGTTCTCAGTGAGCTGTCCCCCCTCCCAGGACAAGCAGAGCATGAAGCAGGTGATGCAGGCTGTAGACAAGGCCAATGGATACTCCTTTGGGGACCAGGAGCACCGGAGCCTGGAGGCGCTGATGTCGGCAGCCGTGGGCGCCGATTTCCTCTTCTCTTCGTATCCTCACTGCTGGTAATTTCTCTCTCCCTGGGGGACAAAGGCTGGATTTTGCAGGCCCAGGTTGTTCCTGGCATCATCTGGTGGGTGATACCCATGTGGGGAGTGGGGTGTGGCCAGCCCAGCCCGGGGCAGATACTTGTCCTCACCAAACCCACCAAAGCTGTTGCTAATTGATACCCTGAACCTGTCAGGAATCTTTTAACTTTCCCCTCTCTCACCCTCCCTTGGATTGGTTCTTTCCTTCTCCTTCAAACCAAACATTTGATTCTCCTGGACTTGTCAGGTCTGGGATCAGGCAGAGCCTGAAGTAACTCAGGTGATGCTGCCTCTTCCTGATGGCCTTCGGGCTAATGTGAGGCTGGGCTGGTTCCTCGCTGGGAACGTTCAGAGCTCCTGCAGAAGGGAGTGTTTGAGCCCAGCCCCTCGTTTTCCTTAATTACTGCGTTATCAGCACCCTGGCAGTGCAGGAGAAGTATGTGCAATCTCAGGACAAAGCCGTGGAAGAGGAGGTGATGGATCTGTGACACGCCCTTCCCCAGCTCCCCTGTTTTGACACCTTTGCTTTTCCTACCCGAAGCTTCAGCTGTGACTCAGAGCAACTGAAAGCCTTTCCAGGCAGAGTCTAGACTCCTTCTCTGGGTGGGTTTGACTTCCCGAGCTTCAGTGCTGCTGCCCATAGCAGGAGTTGGGCAGAAGGGAGGTGGCTGAGGGTCTTCCCTTAGGAGCAGAGAGATTGAGCCAGGGAAGGCAGGGAGAGAAGGAAAAGAAGCGAGATAAAGTCTCCTCCATCATGACCAAGACAGATCCAGGGAAAGAAGCAGCAGGTGGAGCTGCCTGCAGTGCAGTGGGGGCTGAGGCAGCAGTCCTGGTTTGCTGCAGGAGGAGCGTGCTCAGGCCCAGGCTCCCAGGAGAATCCAGGCCGAGACGCCTCCGCGCCGTCTCAAGGACAGAAAGATGTTTGTTTTTCTTTTTCTTAGAAATAATGATGGACTCTTTCTTAATAAAACACTCCTCGGTCTCACTTTCATCTTAGGAGTTTGCTGAACCTGAATAAATAAACCCAAGAGAGCTCCAGAGCCCGAGGCCAAAGCGCCTCCGGGGGCGGCGTCGGCAGCTCCTGCGCTGGGCCAGCCCCTCTCTGATGTGCTGGGACAGCCCCAGCCATGGCTGCAGGCAGGGAGGGCTGTGGGACAGGAAAGGAGGACACTGCTGGTGATCCAGAGGCTGGAGTGCAGCACAGCACACACAATGCCAGCTAGGCTTTGGGAGGTTTTGATTAAGAAAGCCCCTGTGTGAGTCAGCCCTTGGTTTGCATCTTGGGCCTTTCCCAGGAGGAGCCTTATGTGTCCTCATCCACCTTCCCTTTTTTTCTGGCCTTGCTTTCTCCACGTCCCAAATCCTGGGGCTTCCACTCCTGCCCACGTAATTCCCTCTCTCTGTCCTGCTGCAGCTCCCAGTGCTGGCACAGCTCTGAGCCTTGTGTGCCCCTGCTCTGGTCCCTGCTCAGGCAGCACCTGGGACCCAGGAAGGTCAAGAGGGCTGGGGGGTGACAAGTGGGGTGGCCACATCAGGGAGCCTCCAAGTGCCTCCTGGCAGCTCCACACGGGATGGGAGCAGGCACGACTCCCAGTCCCGACTCTGCAGACTCAGCATCGCCTCTTGCCCAAGATCTTGCATAAAACACAACAGGATTTTCTCACAGGATGGTTTGGCCCTTGGCAGAGGGATCGGAGACCAGATCCTCGATGAATCTAAATGTGAATGGGGTCTTGGGCAGCTGGGCAAGGAATTAAAATGAATTTTCCCCACATCTCCCAGCTCCATGGCCAGGACTGGGAGACAAGGAGGAGCTCAGGGAGAGGAGGATGCAGACACTGCTGCTTGTGCTTTACCCAGACCCTTCCCAATGAAACAGATTTCAGGTATCAAAGTCAAATCCCAGTGTGCTGCCAGTGCCTCAGCTCTTCCTGAGAGCCCAGGAATTTCCCTGGATATTCCTGGCTGGAACCCAGCAGCTGCATTTCAGTGCTGAAAATCTGGAAGCCCATCTAACCATAACTGAGCTGAAATTCCACCCTCACCCTGTGGCTCGTGGCCTTGTCTTGGTCGTTTTGGAGCTCTGTAGTTTCTGTGAAGGGGTGGGAGACGGGATCATAAAAATATTAATTTTATAGTGGCTTTTTCATGGCTTTGAGAGATTTGGGAGCTTAAAAGGGTATGGTCAGGTCAGGCTGAGCTACGCAAGAGCCATCAAAGCTTTTGTGGTTTTTTGGCTTTTTTTATTTGAATGCCCTGGACATCTGCAGCCTCAGCCTTGGCATGGAAATGGCTCAGCTCAGGTCACGGATCCTCTGCTGTGTTCCAGCCAAGAAATGCTGAGGTCTCAGAGAGCTTCACCCCCAAACTGCAGTGGTTTTGCACCAGAACTTCTTACAGATGAATCCGGGGCTGAACTGAGACCCACAGCCCAGAGGGGACAATTCTGCGGCTGCTCAGGGTGAGGAGGAGGCAGGGAAGGCTGGAGCCCCTGGTGTGAAATGCAGGGGTGAGAGGCAGCCTGCTCTGCATCACCCATCCCCAGGCTGGGAGGGGACACTCCGGCTCCCTGAGGGAGGTGACACTTTGGCTCCTGTCGCTGTTGAGCAATCGGCCGGGGCCAAGGGCCAGGATGAGTCACCCCAACCGAGGCACATCCCTGGGAGGGGATTTCTGCCCGGCTGGTCCTACCTGCTGAGCCCCCCTGACCGTGAGGCTGAACCCAGCAGGGCGGCATTTGGGGCACGCCGGGATCTGGGCATCAATCAAAGGCACAGAACTGGGCTTTCCTGGGTTCCTTCTTGGGCTCCAGCTCGAATTTCTGGCTCCATCACAGAACTTCTGCTCAAAAGCTGAGTTCCCCCATCAAGTGATTCTTTCTAATGGGGATAAAAACCCTCCTCAAAAACACCGAAGCCCCAGAGCAGGTGCTGGTGCCAGCCTGGCAGTCACTGCCCCGGGCCAGGGGCGATGGACAGCCCATGTCTGGGTGCCCAGACTGGGGGTGACCCAGCCAGGAACCGACCAGCCGCAGCCCTGGGGACAGAGCCCTGGGGGGAGGCTGGGAGAGCTGGTGACGAGGACAGGCCGAGCTGTGGGTCCTGCAGCTCCCACTCAGGATGGGCAGAGCCTTTTGCAGGCAGCAGAACATCCCTGCTCCCCCTCAGTGACCTCTTTTGGTGGCCTTTCCCCCATGGATACCAGTCCCTGTACGGGGGCTGTGCCAGGACCCTCCTTGGTGGGGAACACTCCTTGGCCCTGGGGCACCCAGTCCCTCTGCTCCAACGGTGTTTGAGACACTAAAACTAATTTATTTGGGAGCTTTTCTGGATGCCCCTTCAGGGATGCGGAGACCATTCCACAGCCACTGGACAAGGGCCAGGATGGGGATCGAGGTCCCAATGCCTCCCTGGTCTTTCCACCATCCTGTGTAAAGCAGGGGGACAGAGTGACCCCAGAGAACTCCCCAGCAGCACAACCCTCTCATGGGAGTGTCCTGTGCATTCAGGGCCTCTCCTCCTTCCCAGGCTGGAAAAGCTGCCGGACCGGCTGGGAGCCGGGGAGCACCATCCTCCTACACGGCCCAGCCACGCTGCAATTTCGGGAGCTGTTGAAATCAGTTAACTCCTGGGCAGCCAGGGAGAGCCCCGAGCCCCAGGGATGGACAGACACCCCCAGTTACCCCATGCTGGGCAGCAGCACTCTCAGCTCCAGCCCTGCCAGTTTAACTCCTCAGTTTATCCAGTCCAGGTGTTCCGGGCCGGGGCCAGTGCGAGCCCTCGGCTGCCCCGGTTTGGGTAATTGCAGGTCTGGGGCTGTTCCCAGGCTGGCAGTGCTTGGGGCCAGGAGGAGGACAAACTTTGGGGTCGCTCAGTGGGCTCCCCCCAGGACCAGCCCCGGCACCTCTGGGGAGCCCCAGGGAGCTGCAGTCCCCAGCCTGGGGGGCCAAGGCAGCACCAGGGGATGTTGTGATGGGGCTGGGGAGGGACTGGGGGGTGGGCGAGGGCCAGGGGGCTCACAGGGGTTCATTCCCTCTGCTGAGATCTGCTCCAGGTGTCCCAGCCAGGCTGAGCAGGTTCTGGATTGTGCAGCCCAAGTTCCCACAGCAGAGCCCTGGCAAACCTTGTTACATCCCAGGCCAGCCCCTCTCTCCCTGGGCACTCCACAATTCGTGCACCAAAGGGGTCATGGCCCTGCTCGTGCCTCACTTTCCCCAAAGCCCAGGTGTTGCTGGCACTCCCTGGGCTGGGATTTGGCTCAAGCCTGGTGTGTCCCCCCTGTCCCCCTGAACTGGGGCAGCACGTCCTGAGTCAGGCGCGTTTCCTCCCGGCACCCCAGAGCTGCCATCAAAGGCCAGCTCCTGCCCGGCCCTGCTGGCTCTGCTGAGCTCATAGCCCAGGGTGCCGTGACTGTATTTTATTGTAATTATTTTTCATGTTGAAACGCGCTGGAGGGGGGAGGGGGGTGAGCTGCACCCTTGGCCTCGTGCCAGGGCCAGAATTGCTGAGCTTTCACCTGTCCCAGCCCGTCGGGACCTTGAGAGGGATGTCCCCACCCCACTGACACCCCAGGGCTGTCCCCGTGTCGCTGCCCATGCAGCTTTTGTGCATATTCCTCCTTGGACTAAGAGGAGCTGTGGGGGAGGACCTGGGCACGCACACAGGGGTGTCAGTGGCAGGTTTTGGGGAACTGTGGGTTTGTATCCTCACGGAGCAGCCAGCCCTGCGTGGGGCTGCCCAAACCCTCATCTCATGGATGCACAGAGCCCTGAGCCCTCCCACGGGCTGCAGGACACCCCAGGATCCTGCTGGGGGCTGGGGGGCCTCGGGAGCAGCCGGTGCTGGGGGAGCCGGTGCCCCCACCCCGGGATGGGATGGGATGGGAGGTGCCTGGAGCTACCCGGACATGTGAGCGGGGAGAGACGAGGCAGACGAGAGCAGAGGTGCAGGAGAAGGTTTATTGGAGACGCACAGAGGCTTCGGCAACATGCAACCCCCTCCCGGAATGGGGGGGCTGCCCGGACCCCCCCTCGCCCCGGCCCAGCCCCTCACCTCCTCCTGTCGCTGCTCCAGCCCTCTGGGATGGGGGGTTTGGAGCTGGCACAAGCCAGACTGGACACTCCCCCACAAAAACTGTTAAATAGTTGAGGTCTGGCAGCTCTCAGGAATGGAAGCACCCCCCTCTCCCTCTTTTCCCCCTTCCCAGAGCAGAGGACGGGGGAGAGGGAGGGAGGGTCCCTGCCAAAACCACCCCCACTCCCGGTATCCAGGCTGGGGGGAGCTGAGACTTCTCTCCCCCCAACCAACCAAACAAAAAAAACAAAAACAAAAAAAAAAAAAAAAACCCAAAAAAAAAAAAATTTAAAACAAAAAAAAAAAAAAAAAAAAACACGAGGAGGTGCCGAAGGGTCTGGAGCAGGGGCAGGTGGGGCTGGTCCCCAGCTCGGCAGGGGACGTTCAGTTCTTGGGCTCTTCGCCAGCCTCGCCGCCGTCTTCACCCGCACACTCAGCTGTCCATAGCGTGAGGTTGTCCCTGAGCAGCTGCATGATGAGGGTGCTGTCCTTGTAGGAGTCTTCGCTGAGCGTGTGCAGGTCGCCCATGGCCTCGTCGAAGGTGGTCTTGGCCAGGGAGATGGCCTGCTCGGGGGCGTTGGCGATCTCGTAGTGGAACACGGAGAAGTTGAGGGCCAGCCCCAGGCGGATGGGGTTCGTGGGCTGCATCTCCTTTTTGCTGATGTCCATGGCCTCTTGGTAGGCCTCCTGCGCCTTCTCTATCGTCGACAGGCGGTCGTCCCCGCTGGCCACCTCGGCCAGGTATCGGAAGTAGTCACCCTTCATCTTCAGGTAGAAGACCTTGCTCTCGGTGTCGCTGTCCTTCTTGATGAGATACTTGTCCAGCAAGCCCAGCACGTTGTTGCAGACGGCGTTCAGCTCCTGCTCCACCTTCTCCCTGTACTCGTTCACCACCTGCGCCTTGTCGTCGCCCTCCTCGGTTTTGTGCTCGATGCTGGAGATGACCCTCCAGGCCGAGCGCTGGCAGCCCACCACGTTCTTGTAGGCCACGGAGAGCAGGTTGCGCTCCTCGTTGGACAGCTCGTCCCCGTGCTCCACCACCGCCTTCATGAAGTCTGCCATGTCCTCGTAGCGCTCGGCCTGCTCGGCCAGCTTGGCCTTCTGCACCTGCTGGTTTCTTGCCATGGCGGGGACGCGGGGCGGACGCTTGGGCGAGCAGCGGGAGCCGTCGGAGCCTCTGCCGAGCGCGGCCGCCGGGATTCGCTTTTGGCTGGGCGTCGGAGCCTCGAGCGAGAGCAGGAGGAGCCAGCCAGGTCCAAGGAGTGTCCTCCTCCTCCTCCTCCTCCTCTGCTTCCTCCCCGCCGAGCGCGGCCTTAAAAGGAAACTGGCGGTGAATCATCGCCCGCGGGCGGCGGGGCTGGGGAGGGGGCGAGGGGGGCGGCCAACGCCCTGCCCTCCCTGTGGGTGCGGCACCCCTGGGTGCCCCGAGGCTCTCCCCAGAGCCAACGCCCACCCCGGCACCCGGGAAACGCCCATCCCGCTGTGAGAGGGCTCGGGGGGGCGACGGGCGCTGTCCTCTGGGGGGACGGGGACACACGGCAGCGCTCGACTCTTCCCCCCCACGGAGAAATGGGCCACGGGGTGTGGCCGCTCCTAAAAACGGGTTCCTCCCCCCTGAAAAAGTCATATCGCTGTCGTTTTTAACATGGTGATTGACTCGGCAGTAATTGCGAGGGCTCGACGGGCAGGTATTTATTCCCACAGGTGGGAAAGCGAGGCAGAGGCTCCGCAGCGCTCCCGGGCGGGAGGGACCGGCCCGAAAAGCGGGGCGCGCTCAGCCCTGGCCTTTGAACCGCCCACGGTGGCACCGCCTGGACCCCCAAACAGCCCGCGGCGGGAGGAGCGAGGGGAGAGCCCATCCCCGCCACCGCCGGCCCGGGGCCGCCTTTCCCCGTCCCACCGGGGACGTTTGGCTGGAAAGGAGCAGTTTGAGCTTTTTGCTCGGTGTGAGGCTGTTCCGGGCTGGCGGCGGTGGCAGCGCAGGGCCCCGATAGGGATCTGAGCTGCGCCTTGCGCTGAGTTTCACCGGGAGCCTGTTGGCACACGCCGGGCGCTGGCGCGGCCCCGGCCCGGCCTTATCTCCGTGCGGGAGCGTGCGGCTCCGGGCCAAGGGAAAAGGGGCCTTGTGATTCCTTCAAAGAGCCGGAGTCGCTGCTCTGTTCCTCTGTTCCTCCTGCGAACACCCGGCCGGGATCCCCCGCGCCTCCCGCACCGCCCCAGCGGAGCCTGCTGGGATGGAGGAGGCAGGAAAGACGGGAGGATGATTTTCCCTACCACTCCAAGCCCAGGAAAGCGCCCCCAGCCTTCACATCCCCCCCTGTGCACCCTGGAAAGGGATTCAGGACCGTTCAGCCCGACACACGGGCTGGGGTTTGGGGTGCCCGGGGTGCCACCCCACAGCCTGAGGGTGTCCAGCCCCACCAGCCTCCCCAGGGCCCCTCCACGGCCCCCCCGAGAGGCTCCCGCAGCAATTGGAGCTCCTTCCCCAGGTGAGCCCATCCCGGGGAGCCGGTCCCGCCCCGCGGAGCCGGGAAAAGGCGATTCCCAAAGGAGCGGCTGAGCAGGAGAGCACGGCCTGTCCTCCCCCCTCTGCCCGGCAAACACACAGAGACCTCCAAGAGCTTCCATCGGGCACAAAAAGAGGGATTGGGGCCAACGGGTCACCCCAATGTGCCCAGCCTGCCCAAATCCACCCCCTTCCCTTGGCCAACCACAGGCAGGGGGCCCTGGGTGGGTTAATCTGAGCTCACACTCCTTCGGGCAGCAAAAGCATGATTTGGGTTTGGGGTCTGCAGTGCCCAGGCCTGGTGAAGGACTCACAGCCTGACCAGGATGATCCTGCCCCACATTTGGGCTCTTTCACCGCGGGGAGGGCCCGGTGGGATCCCCTTTCCCCAGCAAGGACAGGCTTGGGGTGGGGATGGCTCAGTGTCTGTGGCAGCCCCGGCCAGAGGGGCGGAGCTGATGCCAAATTTTGGCTGCGAGGAGGCTGCAGGAACGCTCTGCTCCGGGTTCTGTGGAAAAGCAGCGGTGGGTGAAGGGCAGAGCCCCAGATCCCATCCCAGGGCTGTGGGGGAGCTCGGCTGCACCATCACCCCACAGAGCACCCCTGGGTGCCCCGAATGCCCGAGGGCAGCACCTTGGGGTGCATCCCAAACCCTTCTGTGGTTCTGTGCCCACCCCGGGGAGGGACACCCGGTTAACCCAGTCCTGGGGACGCTGCCCAGGCCGGTGCCCGTCCCCAGCCCCTGAGCCGAGGGCGGGCGTGGGCCGGGCTGGCAGGAGGCAGAGGATGCCCGTGGCCGTTCCCAGCGGCACTGGAAAGATGCTCAGAGCCCGTCTGGCCACCCTGCCCAGCCCTGCTGCTCCCCCTGGCTGTGGGGCCGCTGCCGCCTCCCAAAAAACACCAGCGGACGTTTTTTCCGAGGGGTGCTCACAGCGCCCCGGCTCCTGCGGGCACTGCCCCTTGCTCCTTCCCGGCCCGGCTGGGCCCTTCCCCGGCACAGGAGGGCGCAGAGATGGCCCCGGGCGGTGCCACAGCCCAGTTTGGGAAGCTCCTGGCTCCCATCCCCACGGCTGATGGCAAAGCTCTGCCAGCCCTCGGTGGCTTCCCTTGGCTCCTGCTCGGGCCTGCCCAGGCAGGAGGAGCCCTTCCCCTCCAGCGGCGGAGCAGAGCCAGACACCGGAGTACAGGAAATAGGAGAAACTTTCATTTTGTTACAAAAGTAAAAGGCATAGACGGACGGTGACTCCTACAGGGCCGGGGCAGGCCTGGCTGCTCAAGGTGCTGCAGGGCTGGAGCCCCTTCCCCAAGACCAGAGCCGTGCTGGGATGGGGCTGGCGGGGGGAGCTGGCCCGGGGCGCTGCAGGGATGAACTGACACGGGGAGAATTCCCATCCGGAAAGTCCTCTGGCACACGGACACGGCTTGGAGGGGCTGGGGGTGCTCGGAGGTTGGTGCCCCCGGCTCGGCTGTAAATGCGTGATCCTGCTCCTTCCAAAAAACCCCTTGGGGCACCAACCACGACATTCCAGCATCTGCGGCGGGGGGACACCGTCACTGAGCGTCCTGCTGGTGGCCTCGGGGTCCGTCCGGCGGCGGGAGAGCGGGAGCCGCGGTTATTGCAGTTATTTCTCCTCCTGGGGTGGCTGTATGGCTTTGGGCTCCGGGCCCGGCTCCCGGAGCGGGGCTGGAGCAGCTCCCCGGGGCGGGGAGCGGAGCGGAGCGGAGAGGAGGGAGGCGCAGCCCCCGAGCGGAGGCACTCGAGGTGTTCATGGCTCTGGGCTCGGCTCCCGTGGGATGCGCCACGAGAGGCTCAGGCTGCCGGGCTGGCGGCGCTGGATCCGCCCGGAGAGAGGAAGAGAGAGGAGACGGGAGGAAGAGAGAAAAGAGAGCGTTAGTGCCAGAAATGAGGAATGGAGGAGCTGAGGAGCAGCGGGAGCAGGGCGGAGCAGCCAGGCTCGCTGGCACCGGGCTGGGGCGAAGGGAAGGAGGGAGGGAGGAAGGGGCTCCGTCCCTGCCCCGAGGCTCAGGGAGCTCTCGGGGGCTGCAGGGAGGGGCAGCTCACGGCCCACGGGTGACACGGGCCATCCCAACGTGCCCTGGAGGAACTTACCTTGGTCACAGCAGGAGGAACCGCGTGTTGCAGAGAGGAAAACGGGCAGAGGGGCCAGAGGGATCACCTAAGCCACAGAACGGGTCAGGGCTGGGGGTACAGAGCTGCCCCAGGGGGGCCACAGCTCCCTCCAAACACCGAACCTCTCCTGGGCTGGGGTTTCCTCACACAACCACTGCAGGCTGTGCTCCAGCCAGCCCCGGGCTGCAGGACCTCTGCCATCCCCGGCCACCCGTGTCCCACAGTGTCCCACGATGTCCCATAATGTCCCACAAGTGTCCCCCGTGCAGAGCCTGGCTCCAGCCCATGCTGAGCCCCAGCACAGAGCCAGGGGAAACCAAACCCATCCTCTTCTGGAAAAGGCTTCAGGTGACCCCTCACCCCCACAGCCCCCATGCCAGTGGGGTTCTGGTGGGGTTCTGGTGGGATGGATGGGCACATGTGGATGTCACACAGCTGGAGGAGGGTGATGGGCTCCGAGGGCAGAGCTGCCATGCAGTGGAGACGAGATGGGTGGCTGGAGTGGGTGAGAGGGAGAAGGAAGCACTTTCTTACCAGCCAACCCTCAGAAATCAGGGCAAACGTCCGAGGAGGGGCAAATCCCGTCAGGCTGTGCAGGAAATGGCAAAGTCCTGGCAGGCATCCTCCTGGGGAAGACACCAGAGGTTATGCACCTCACACCTGCCATGGGGCCAGAGGGGCTGGCACAGATGGGGAGCTTGGGAAAGGACACTGAGGTAACAGCAGTGGGGAGGGGATGAGCCCCTGTCCAGCCTGGAAATGTGGGACAGCAGATTCCCTTCACTCCAGCAAGAGTCACAGCAGGAGGTTCCAGGAGTTTCCAAGTGAGGCCTAAGCCTAACAGAGTCCAACTGGCACCTGAGAGATGCCAAACCCTGGGACACACCTGCCCTCTTCTGTCTTCAAGGAGGAAAATAATCATCCAAGCAGTTAAATCTTTAAAAATAGATTTTTATTGAGTAACAAAGGAAACTGGTTTAAATAAAAATAGAAGGAGTCTGGCCCCTGGTAACCGCCCTCCTCACTGCTCCTCTGCCATCCTCCTGGCACAGGCACTTGCAGAGTACAAAGCACGATGCTGGTGAACTCAAGGGGGCTGGGCTGCCCCCCAAAATGTGCTGCCCCTGCCCGAGGTTGCAACTGGTCTGTCTGATCCAAGGAAACCTGACAGGCAGCTCGGCACCGTGAGCCTCTGCCCTGGTGCCAACGTGCACAACGCTCCCTGCGCAGGACACAAAACGTGCTACGTAGAAAAAAGTCCCACAAATTGTGCAAAAATATCCAGCAGCTTGTAATGACACGATTCAAGTATTGCTACAAGTTTTGTGACTCTCCCTTTGCCCCAGGGACACAGAGCTGGCTGCCTGGGTGCAGAGTGGTGCCCGTGGATGAGCAGCTCCCTGGGCACTGGGGACAGCCCTGGGGACTCTCTGCTGTTCAGCAGCCCAAACCAAGAGCACACCATGAGCTTATCAGAGACAAGCACCCCCTGACTGCCTCCTCTGGGAAACTGCACCTGGGAAGGTTGTGACCCTCAGGAATTCACACTTTGCTGTTGCCTTTTGGTCTCCCACAGACAGGACGCGATCCTGGGAAGCTCCAATTCCCAAACCTGACCCCCTGTGACCTGCATCTCATGACAGAGCACAGAGTGTGTCTTCTTCCCCAACACAGGAGGGTCCCCTGACTCATGTCTTTGCTGCAAAATGTGTCTGACCAACTGGCAGGGCCAAAACACAACCCCAGCCAGAAAACAGGACCAGCAGGGATCACCCAGGACATCCTCACTTGCTCCAGGTCTGCTGAGGGCCAGAGTCCTCCCAGCTGAACAGCCCAACTTACCAAGGCACAGCAGGCTCTGGAAAGGGGAAGCTGCTCCAGCCTGAGGGACAGAACAGCCCTTACAGGTGGGCCAGGGGAACAGGGTGTGCTCCTGGAGGTAACAGGGACACCAGGGAGACAACACCTCCTCAGCCCAGCCCCAGTGGGAATCATTTGTCACCTCCCACCCTTGGCCCATCCCATTCCCAGCAGGAATCACAGCAATGCCCTGGAGCTCAGGGCTCTGGGACTCCCCAGGGACCCCCTGCATGAGTCCAAGGCTCCCACAAGCTGTTGGGCTCTGTCAGGCAAAACCCCTGACAGGCCACATCACAGTGAAACAAATAAACGAAAAGTAATAAATAAATGTAAAAAAAGAAGGCAACACATGGCTCGAGTCTTTGGCAGCTCTGGGTCCCAGGGCTGTCCCCCCTGAGGCCGGGGATGACACAGGGGTAGATACTGGCTGGAGCAAGGTGCAGGCACAGCAGGCACTGGGAACATCACAGCACTGCTAGGGAATGCCTCCTACCATGCTGGTGTCAGTTTTGGCTCCAAAGGAAGGGATTTCACTCTTGGGACTGGACGGGGTCCCGATATCTGGCTGGATAAATCCTCTTCTGTCTATCAAACTGGAAAACAGGAAGGGAAGAGGAGTTCAGGGAACAAAGACTGAAGCTGGGAGCTGGCAGGCCACAGGGGAGGCTCCTCTCCCAGGAGCTGCTGAGCACAGCACAGGCAGGATGCTGGAGAACAGGGCTCCTGCCCATCCCATGTGCCACAGACCCTGTCCCATGAGCCACAAAACCCTCCCATGAGCCGCAGACCCCTTCCCATGAGCCACAAAATGGACAGGAATGTCCCATTCCTCCTATGAGCCGCAGGGAGCTCTGGGCCACCACAAACCCAAAGGGGAACTGGGCAAAGGGCTTCACAACATGAAACCAATGTGAAAGAGGAACAAACTGGAGTAAAACACTGTTCTCCCTCCCCACAAGTTCTCAGCCTGGCTCCCAGAATGCTCAGATTGACCAGCTCTGAAGGGCACCATTGCATTTTGGCACCTCTGAACCCACTAAAAAGCCTGGGGACACTTGAGGGAGCAGAGCCTGATATAAAATATAAACCACACTTTGCTGCTGTTACACTGAGTTAGCACCACCAAGCTCTTCACCACTCCAAACTGGATCCTCCAGGGATTCCCACATGCCCAAGACAGGCTGGGAGCCCCAGGCAGGTCCTCAGCTCGGGAGGAGCAGAGCAGGGCCTGACTCTGCCCAACTGCTCCATCTTGTGACGAAGCTGCAGCTGTCCTGTGCTCAGGGACACCCAGGGAGGAGCCTTTAGGGGGGATTCTGAGCACTCCTGGTGATCTCAGGCTTGGTGAAGCCCAGATCACCCCACTGCAACCCTTGCCATGGGGACAAGTGCCTGTGCTGGATTGACCAGCTGCTGCCAAGTCCTTTCTTTGGTGCTGTTCTTCCTCTTATCCACAACTGCAGGATTTGCTCAGTTTTTATCAGTCTTATCCTCAAGTTCCAAGAAACAACTACAACTGACCCAAATTCACCCAGTTCCAATACAGTTCATGTCCTACTCCTCCACCTCCAGCCTTTCTCTGCAGAGTGGCTGGAGTTTCCTCCTCCCCACCAGAGCAGCTGTTTGTGCTGACATGGCCCATGACAGCTCTGTCCTTCCCAAGGCTCCTCTCCCACCGCAGGATGCAATTCCCAGTGCCTGGAGGTCACAGGCTCTTACCTGGGGTGGAATGGTCCACACAGCACTGCACAGCAGTTTGTGAGGATGCTTTTATGGCTGTAGGGATTGGCAAACTCCGAGCCCCTCTTGTTTGACCAGGACCCTTTGATCTGAAAGGGATGGACACAGATTAGGAGGGGAAGGATGTGAGAGCAGACAGTGGCACCATAATGGATCCTTGCAGGGGTGGGAGGTTTGTCCTGGAGCAGAGGGAGGACATCTGCAGGCACAAGCTGCCTCGTGCTGCCTCTGCTGAGGTTCAGCCCTGCAGCTGCAGAGCTCCTGAGCTGTGCCCTCCCTGTGCTGTGCAGCAAT
Source organism: Sterrhoptilus dennistouni (assembly GCA_013397095.1). Lineage (NCBI taxonomy): Eukaryota > Metazoa > Chordata > Aves > Passeriformes > Zosteropidae > Sterrhoptilus > Sterrhoptilus dennistouni. The sequence goes on along the minus strand of VWZU01016256.1, from coordinate 66,398 downwards.
GTCACTGTCACCACTGTCACCACTGCCACACCAGCCCCATCCTCCTCCTCCCCTCATGGTCTCCAAGGCTGCAGCTCCTCAGGCTGAACAAACAGTGAGGGGATTCCCAGGGCAGAGGCTGCTCTGTCCCCACCCCAGCAGCTGCCCCGGGGGTGGTACAGGGGGTGGGCAGCTGCCACATCTGCCTCAGGCTGCACTGAGCCATCACCAGCACATTTCCTCCTCCTGTTTTACTTCCTCCCCCCAGCTGCAGCACAAGGCTGGAGCCAGGGGCCACTGGTGCTCCCAGTGCTGGGCTACAGACTGTGAGCTTCACTCTCACAGCCCTGAGCAGTTCTGCCACACCTCTGAATGTGAGGTGGAGGGGAAAGGGGAAAAAGCAAAACCAAAAGGGATGCAAACACGCCTTCTGCAGTGCTGGGAGCTCCCAGCAAGGATTACAGGTACTTCTGGCCAGGAGGGAGAATTTTGATTCTGAGGATCAGACAGATCCTGCTTTTCCATACAATCTGCCCCACTCAGGGCACTCCTTTGGTCCTTGGAGTCTGTGCACAGCCCAGATTTGAAGGTAAATCTCATCAGATGTCTGCACATCGTTTGCTAATTAGAGATGAGGAACTGCCAGACACAAAGGGCCTGGCCCAGGGTCTCAGAGGAAACCTGTGGTTACACGGGATGCTGAATTCAGATCACCAAGCTCACACCCAAATACTCCTCTGGGCCAGCCTTCCTTTTTTAATCTCACACCTCCTAATTTTAAGCAAGGCCACAAACAGACTGGAAAAAACACACATGTGATGGTTCTAATTCAGCCACCTGAAAGTGCAGCTGTGGGCACAGGCTGTTTGCTCTGCACTGGGTTATCACAGGCAGTGAAACACTGCACCGAGGCAGCCAAAATCCCCTTAAAACTTGCTCAGGATGGGTCTTGGGCAGCCTGGCAGCAGGACAAGCATCCAGGTACTTACGTCTTCGTTCGTCGTCAGGTTGGAGGCGACTAAATAAGTGTGGAAACCTGAGAGGCCCAAAATAGACCAGACTGAGAAAAAACAAATGACCAGCTCCAGCACAGTGAAACCAAAGTCAAGGAAGTCTCAAGGAACAAAATCATCCCACAAGGAGAGGCAGATGACTGATCTGGGGAGGTTTGGACAAGCTTCCCATTCCCTGAACTGGTTTGCAGGGATCCACCAAGGCACAGGGAAACAACTCTGTCATCCACCCTTAGTCCCAGGTAGCCAGAGGACTAAATTAATTTGGGGAAAGGAGACCAGGGTGACCTGCCAAGAGCTCCTGGCCCCTCTCTGTTAGTGATTAGTGGTGCTGGGCACCCTGGGCAGCTGCTGCCAGCAGAAGGATATCTCGCAGGGGTTGTCTTCAGAGTGGCCAGGAACCCATCCCTCTGAGAGCCTGCAAAGCAAAAGAGAACAAGGAATGGCTCCCAGCAGGCAGCCCTGCCCTCCAGCCAGAACTCCACCCCTACGGGCCGTGTGAATTTGTGTGCCTGAGGAACACCTGCAGAAATGTCAGTGCACTGCCACAGCTCTTGGAGGTTTGGGGCTGGTGAGAAAGTCACCCTCCCTGCCAGGGTCAGCTGCTCTGGGGAAACAAATCCCATCCCCAGCTCCCACAGCAGCTGTGGATGTGCAGCAAGGCAAAGACCCTTGAATCCTCACCTGGTGTAACTCATCCAGACTCATCCATGTAGGCTGGATATCAGGAAAACGTTTTTTACAAGAAAGGGTGATAAAGTACTGGAATGGTCTGCCTGGGGAGGTAGTGGATTCACCATCTCTGGATGTGTCTAAGAAAAGACTGGATGTGGCACTGGGTGCCATGGTTTAGTTGAGGTTAGGGTTGGGTTGGACTCAATGTCTCTTCCAACCTTGTGATTGTGACCCTTCCCATGTGTGTCCCCAGGAGCAGGACCCTGAGCTGTGCTGGCAGCCCCAGGGCAGAACTTACGCAGGGTGAGGTGTGTGACCACGCAGGCGAAGATGAAGGCGGTGAGGAAGGATAGGGACAGGATGAAGGCGTAGAAGTAGCGGTAGTTGCGCTTGCCCACGCAGTTCCCCACCCAGGGGCAGTGGTGGTCGAATCTCTCTGGAACAAAGGCTCCTGGTGAGGGGGGCTCCCAGCACCTCACACCCAATACAGAGCAGACTCTGCTCAGCCCCACAAAATGAGGAGTTTCAAACCCATCTTCCCCGTGCACCTGAGGGCAGGACCTCTCTGCCGCAGTGCAGAGACACAAAGTTTCCATGGTGTCTGTACCAGCCTGGGGACAGCCAGGCCACACACAGTCAGCACCTGCAGCAATCCTTGTGTATGTGCAGGCCTGCATTGCATTTTACAGAACCCTCCTCCCAAAATCAGGGAAAACAGAGCCATGGAGTCTTGGATGTGCTGCCCTTGCCCTGAACCACTGTACTAGTGCTGCGTTCAACTTAAATGCAAAGGAGACAGACCATGCAGTATCTTGTTTTATAATCCTTAGAAAAAGCAAACAGCAATCTGTCCAGGAACACAAGTGATAGGACCAGAGGGAACAGCTGGAGCTGTGTCAGGGGAGGGTCAGGATGGAGATCAGGGAAAGGTTCTTCCCCCAAGAGGGAGCTGGGCACTGCCCAGGCTCCCCAGGGAATGGGCAGGCCCCGAAGCTGCCAGAGCTCCAGGAGCCCTTGGACAATGCTCCAGGGATGCCCAGGGTGGGATTATTGGGGTGTCTGTGCAGGGCCAGGGGCTGGATCCATGATCCCTGTGGGTGCTCCCAGCTCAGGGTCCCCTGTTACTTGTTGCCCCCGTCTCCCAGCCCTGCTCACCCACGCAGTTGTCGCAGACGCTGCAGTGCGACGTCCGCGGCGGCCGGAACATCTTGCAGGTGTAGCAGTACTTGAGCTTCACCACGTACTTGTTGATCACCACCTCCATGGTGCGGGCTGGGGGACGGTATGTGGAGCTGCCCATGCTGTCTGCAGGGACAGGGAGGGACACTAACACCCCTGGGCCACCCCTGTGCCATCCCCAGCTGCCTCCTCGCACGGGCAGGGGTTGGCACACGCTCTCCTGGCTTCCACAGAACACAAGACAGGATTTGTAGCAGGGTGGGCAGCCAAGAGCTCCAGTCAGCTCCTCGCATTATTTATGGCCTGTCTCTGCGCAGTGGCAACGCTGCTGGGATGCCAAGAGGAAGCAATAAATGCCCAGTGCTGTGGGAATGTCAAGTAATTTACAAACAGTGAGTGCAAAGCAGCAGCCCAGGGACACCAGCTCATCTCTGCGTGCCCAGCAGGTCACAGCAGGCAGCCTGGCTGTGAAGGCACAGGTGGCCCTGCCACAGGAGCAGGAGCATCCCTGCCACTACCAGCACACAACCTGTCACCCCACAGCTGCAGCACTGCCAGCCTGCAGGGACTCGCCTCCATCACTGTGGGGAAGGACAGCAGCAGGTCTCAAGTGCTCCAGCAGATTCCCTGGAATTTGACATGTTTGTGCTCGTAGCACAAGAGGATTCCTCCTCCTCCTCCAGGTTTGAATGGAGGATTTTTAGGGGCACTGCAAGTTACAGCTCTGTGTGCTGGCAGTCCATTATTCCCTGGGGGCTGGAAACTGTTCCTGTACACAGCAATAGCTGGAAACCCCCAGCATCATGTTTGCAGTTTCGGGGGTTATTCCTCTTAGTCACTCCCAAAAAAGTACCTTTCCAACTGTGAGGAATTCTTTGAAAATAGTGATGCAACAGTGAGCATGTTAAGAGGATAATAAGTGGATTATATTAGCAGTAACAGCTGGCACATCAGGCAGCATCTGCAGCCAGATTACTGCTTTAGGCCCTTATAAATAGAAACATGGATCAGCACTCTGGGGATATTTAAAAACCTTTTTTAAAGTCAGATGTAGAATTACTGCCTTGCGTCTGTCTTCAGCAGGACAGGTTCAAGCTGTCTCACATCAGCTTTGCTAAAGCATTTGTTCCAACTTGTCACATCAATGTGGTCCAGAGCTCCTGGATGCAAACACCTCCTTGGCTGTCCCCAAACCAGCGTGACAGAGCAGTTTTTAGAAGAGGACAAACATTAGCCTGCTCTAAAGAACACCTTGCAGCACAGCAGGCTCAATGGCAAATCACAAAAAGCATTAATTATCCTTCAACTCTGACGCCTGGGAAAGTGCTGGGACTGAGCAGGAACAGAAAGCACCTGAGCTGCTCTGCAGATCCTCTCTGAGGCACTGCCTGCTGTGCCAGAGGAGCTTATTGCACCTCTCATCACGACTGGTAAACACTGTCAAGCCTCACAATCTCATATTCTGGATTTTTCTCCCCCCTAGAGAAATTTGAAGTAGCCAATACCCAGAAAAGGGGCCTCATTGAGCCTGGAAGGTGCACAGACACACACACAGAGCCATGCACAGAGCCAAACACAGGAGAGGGATCAGAGCTCTCACCAATTCGCTTCTCCAGGTCTGCAGCCTCACTGGGGGTGGCTCTGGGCAGGATTCCTGGGTCTCTGAAGCTGGTCTGGAGCAGGCAGCTGATGACAAAGAAGAAGAGGACGGCGGCAATGATGGGGATGGCCAGGGTGAGGTGACTGGCAAGGAAGGGGCAGCTGTTAAAAGACAAATAAAATGGAATTGTTATCAATTATTGCACAGACACGCTGTCAGCTGGGACATCACACCACCAACTATCACTGGGCACTGAGCTCAGCAGTGACCTGGGGCTGTTTCTCCAGAGATGGGGACTGGTGTGATCACACCCCAGGGCAGCTCCGTTACCCCAGGTGGCAGCTGGGGACAGCAGAGGACACAGCCCTGCACACACAGAGCCACTGTCCCCTCCTGCAGAGGACTGATCAGCACTCAAAGCCAGCACAGGATGGGCTGCCCCAGTCCTGACGGCTGCAGGCAGTGCTCAGGCTCTGCAGCACTCTGAGAGGATTAAGCAACTTTTGTTTCACCTCCCCAGCTCAGCTGTCCAGAACAAAGCACCCACCAAGCAACAAAATCCCTTCAGTCCAAGCCTGAGCCCCTCAGTCATTGACAGAAAAGTCTGTGAAAGGAGAGACCTGAGCTTGTTGTCAAGAGAACCCCCAGAGCCCACTCTGCCCCACTAGGGAGCAAGAAATCACAGAAATCATAGAATCCCCAGATGTTTTGGTTTGGAGCTTAAAGATCATCTCATTCCACCCTGCCATGGGCAGAGACACCTCCCACTGTCCCAGGTTGCTCCAAGCCCTGTCCAGCCTGGCTTTGAACACTGCCGGGGATCCAGGGGCAGCCACAGCTGCTCTGGGCACCCTGTGCCAGGTTTTCCCATAGAAACTATAAAGTGCAGACACAGGCGGGATGTATTTGCTGTACACCCAGCAAACTGGAGGCTGTGCAACAGTGGCATCCTGCTAAAATAACAACTCGGAGGGCCCCAGGGCATCCTCAAGCACGAGAGAGTGACTCGGCAAGAAGGGAGGCAGAGCAGATGTCCTGCATCCTCTGCCTGGCCACACAAAGCCCTCACTGTGCTGAGCTGCCCGTCAGCCCAGAGCCGGCAGAGCTGTCAGGGCACGGGTGATGCTGAGAAAGGCGTTTTTCCATCGGGATGCTGTGCCTGCTTCCCACAGCTGCCTGTCCCTTTCAGCTCATCTGACTTCTCAGAACCTCTAATCCGATCAAGTGCTTTCATCTCCCCCCCAGCGGGCTCGGGCAGCTTTCCTCAGACATTTGCGGGGATAACCGTGATCCAAAGGCAGGCGTGGCCCCCGCTCCAGGGGACAGCGGCTCCCATCCCTCCCGGGACAGAAACAGAGGCAGGAAAGACATCAGAACCCTGCAAGGTGTCAGGAACCCACGGTGCTCCTTCCCCAGCGCCCCAGGGCAGCACAGGACACAACGGGATGCTCCTGGCTCTCCCTTCCCTCAGGCTGCAGGAGCAGGGAGATTCCCTGGACCAGCTTTCCAGAGGAAAGGGGACTGGGGAGTGCAGCTGCACAATGGGGGCTGAGCCAGTGCAGAGCCCCGAGGTGGGACCCCGAAGGGTTTCACCATTTAGAAGAAACAGTCTTCCTAGATCCCAGTGGTGGACAAAGCCCATAAGCCTTGGGGGCTTCCTGGGTGCAATTTTGGGCCAATTCTCTTCTTGAGAGCAAAAGGGGAGACTCCTGGGCTGTATTTAGAGGCCGAGGGGTGTCCTCGGGGGACAGACTAGGCAAACAAGGTGCAGAACAACCCCTGCTCCCCATAAACACACCTGGGGAGAGGTGACGGGGCAGTGACTGCCTGCAAAGGGGGTCTGGGGGCTGCACCGCGGGGAAGAGCTCGGGGGGCAGTGGGGAGAGGGG
>VWZU01016256.1:28280-46691 GCA_013397095.1 Sterrhoptilus dennistouni | reverse complement strand
TGCAGTGGGATCACCAGCCCCCCATGCAGTGGGATCACCAGCCCCCCATGCAGTGGGATCGCCACCCCTTGAGTTCTCCAAGGAATGCCTGAGCTCGCTGCTTTGCTCTGGGTGATGAAGTGGTGACCCGTCACATGTGGGACTCATTGATCCCAGAGGTCTTTTCCAACCTCAGTGACTCCATGAAACAAACAAGCCAAACCTCCGGGCACAGTCCCCAGAGCCAGAGGATCTGCCCCCATGGCAAGGCCTGGGAGAGGTTCTGTCTCTTTGCTGGCTGTATCTGATGTGAAAGTTGGACCAGTTGTTCCATTTCACAAGCCAAGGCCAATTCCTTGTGGCTGCCTGGGGAGCTTCCCTGTGGATTCCACAAGGATGCCTCGGGGGCAGGAGTCTGCCCACAGAAAGGACTTTCCTGCAGAAAAGGCTCAGCTCTACTCTGCATTCACCACAAACCAGACCAGACACTGGTACTTGCTTCCTTCCACACCCAGGAATTTTATCAGACCCTATTTCTCTCACATTTCCCAGCTTTCTGCTGTAGTATCAGACAAAATGCATTAAAAACTGTTGTACTTCCTGCCTCTTCCTTTCCTGTGGATTTCAAAACACGCTGCTGAAAGGAGCAAGAAGGCTTCTCGCCCCTAATTCTTTTAAGCGCAAAGGGAGAAAACAGCCAATTGCTGAGACCGAATTAAATTCCAGGATCTCTCTTGCCTCCAAGGCCTGAGCTGTAGCTGCTGTGGAGACTATTCGGACACTCTACAGTCACAACTGGCTTCAGATGGAGCTCTAGGGCTTCAAAGATGACAAGTTCCAGAGTAACTCGAACTCTTGGCTCCAAGCCCCGTGGCTCTGGTTGCAGAGCCAAACTGCAAAGCAGTTGGAATTATTCTTAGCACAGCTCAGTGAGTGCCCTCTCTATACTCTCCTAAACCATAGGACTTAAAATTATCAGGAAAACATTATGGGTCCTGGCATGGATACAGAGACCAAGTCGTATGTCAGGATTATGGAAAGGGATACACATTCATTCGAACTGTCCTGAAACAAACCTGATGGGTTGGACAGGGCTTGGAGCACCCTGGGAAGGTGTCCTTGCCCATGGCAGGGGGTGCCACTGGGTGGGCTTTAAGGTTCTTTCACCCAAGCCATTGTGTAGTTCTTTGGTGAGGTACCTAAATCTTCACATTCATAAAGCAAATGCACAGCCCAGAGAGGATTTTCATCTTCCCCTTTTCACAAACAGCACAGGTAAAACTCTCAGCTGGGCCAGTCAGGATCTCTGAGCTCACCCACCTGCTGCTGCTGCTGATACATGGTGGTTTGCTGGCTGGGGAAGGGGCTGCCCGAGGATGTGCCTTGAGTGGAGAATTGATTGCCATAGGAATCATGTCTGGAGAAGAAAGAGACGTGTCAGTGTCACCGTGACAGGCTGGGAGCCCTGTGTGGGGCTGGGAGCCCCTGGCACAGACCTTTGCTGCTGCTGCTGCTGCTGGGGGTAGCGGCTGGGCGAGTACATGCCCGCCTCGGGCGTGGAGGGCAGGATGCTGGGCTGGGGGGTGCCGCTCCCCAGGCCGCCCTCGGGGCCCAGCCCGGGCTCCGTCCTGTGGGGAAACGGAGAAAAAACCCCACGGGCCCTCAGCATCCCTCTGTGGGCAGGGCTGAGTGCTCAGCACAGGGAGAGGGGTGCCCCGTGTCCCCACCTGACTCTGTCGTAGGGCGCTCCGTAGGAGTAGTGCTGCCGCTGCCCCATGGCCATGCTGCCCATGCCGGGGCCGGCGGCGCGGTTGTAAGGGTCACCCATGCCACTGTTGGGGCCCTGCCCTGAGGACATGAAGGGATCGCTTCCTGGAGCTGCAACAGAGAGAGAACCACTCAACACACCCACCTCTGCCTCAGGAAAACACATCTGAGGTTCTGGGGAGGAAGGGCAAGCAGGGAGTTGAGGACTCCAGGAGGAGAGGATCCCTCACCTTTCCTCATACTGCTGTAAGGATCTTTATTTGGCTCGTAAGACATGCGACCCATCATGTCAGAGGTATTCATGCTGGGCTGGTACCCTGGATTTGGAGTCATGGAGTTCCGTTTCGGGAATGCAGGATCGCTGCCATCTGCAAAGGCATCCTGAAGGCCCACGGAGTTACTCCTGTTCCAAAAAAAAAACCCACAAAAGACCACGTCACAGAGGTCCACGATGCTCCCTCTAAGGTGTTGCCATCCCCTCCAAGGGCCACAGAGTCGAGAGGAACTGCCCTTCCACAATGCTGCCCCTCAGACCCAACCCCAAAATTAAAGAATATTCACACACAATGTTGCTGTCAGCCATGAAGGAAGGAGCAAAGCGATGGAGTCCCACCAAAACAGGCCCCAACATCTGCAGCAATGACCCAGAGGGGACCCCACCCCCAGCAGTGGTTCCATACCTGATGCCTGGCAAAGGGGGCATCTGACTGTGTGGCGTCGACGCTGGAGTTGGTGGCTTCAAGTCTCCTCCTTCTGCCATGGAGCTGCTGGTGGACTGAGGTGTCTGGGGGCCCTGCATGGAGCCTGAACCCGCTGCAAGAGCAGGAACGTGGGGTGAGCAGCTTTGCACCCTATGGATGCAACCCTGAACCTCCCAGAAGATCAGCCTCGAGAAGAGAGAGTTCTTTGAGGAAGAGACAGATGAAATATGGCCAAAAAAGCACGAGGAGCTCAACAGTTCAAGGACAGGCTGGGACAGGCTCCCCAGAAGAACCTAAAGCTGAGAGGTTGTGTCTCTGCTCATCCTAACCCTGCTCCCTTTTCCACACCATGGCCCTGTGTGGTGTGGAAAGTTATCCTATCAGAGGCTGATGCTCTGGAGGGCACCACGTGGCAGGAACATGGGGCTCCCTGCCAAGTGACAACCACTGATGTGCCTGTCACCTTCACATCCCCCCAGCCAGTAGGGTGGGGTTTGAACCCTGTCCTGGGAGTCTCAGGATCTCCCCAGTGATGGAAACTTCAGCTGAAGCCACCAAGTAACTCTGAAGGAGGCTCCTCTGTCTGCTCTGCCCTTCCAGAGCAGTGAATTCACCAGTGAAGCACCACTCCCAAGGATTCCTGGAACAGGGAATGCCGGAGATGCCGGATCTTTCACTGGAGGACAAAACTTGTCCAGCAGGTTCCCTGCAAGTCCCAGCCTCCTTTCTGCTCCAGTGAGCTTTGACCAAAGCCCCGTGTGTAATCCAGCTGTGCTGGAGCTCCAGCAGCTCTCCCCTGGCCCGGGATTGCTGTGACAGCATCAGCTCAGGTTCAGCTGCTCCTCGCAGCTGGCAAGAGCTGAACTCTTAATTAATGTTTCCATTAGTTCCCGTCCCCAGCACCCGATATCCCTCAGCTTCAGCCCTGCTGGTTGATGAGTCATTTCAGCTATTCATTAAAATCCTCCGAGGTCACGTCCAGGGCATGTTTGTTTACACCCCACCTTCCTGGCACCCTGTCCTCTGCTCTGCGACTCCCTCCCGGCCGGGAGCTCCGGGAGGAGGAAGGGCAGCAGCTCCTGGGGAGTTTCATTCACAGCCCCTCCCTGGCAGCCAAGCCCTGCTGCTTCCCCCAGGAATTCACTCTGGTGCTGCTGGCAGGGCAGGAAGAGGCCCTGAGACATTCCCAGAGACATTCCCTGTGCTGCTGCCATTTGCTGTTTGTCCCCACCTCCTGCCGTCCCTCCCACTCACAAATTCACAGGAGCTGGAGCAGGGCCAGCTCCACGCTCTGCAAATTCAAACCCAAGGTTCCTCCCCGGAGACTCTGCCAGAGGGAACCTTCAGGGCTTTCAGGAAACTCCCAGTGCCCATGAGGGAATTCCCAGTTCCCTCCAACCAGGATCTCAGGGAACACTTCTGGGTGTTGAGGGGTGTGATGGACACTGCACGGGAGAGCTCTGGCACCAGCAGTTCCACCCCTGCAGCCTCAGGAAGTGGTTAATGGAGAATGGCACAGTGCAATCCTCACCATTCCCAATGTTCTGCAGGAGTTAATTTGGCACAACGGGCTGAAATGAAGAACAAGCCAATGCCAACAGGTTGTGAGGTCTGCAAGGAGAGCAAACCACACCTGTGTGACAGCAAAGCCCTTCAGCCAAATGATGAAATGGCTTCAGAACATCCTCCTGCTGTCCACAGGTTTCCAAACAGGGAATTTACTCTGATCCAGGTGATTCCCTGGGGGCCTGCAGGACACAGGCCTGGAGAGCAGCATCCACAGGACTCCACATTCCCCTGGGGCTCTTCAGCCTGGAGCTGGGCTGACAGAGCAACTTCTGTCCTGCCCCTACACCCCCAGGGCCTGAGAGGAAGAAAAGGAAAGTGAAAGAGGAGCAGGGACACGCTGAGTGATTCAGCATAAAGGATCAGAGCCACCAGCCAGGCTTCAGTGCTGCCTCTGCACATTCCCAGCTGTGCGAGTCTGGAGCAAGGCGAGTTGAGAGAAGGGTTTGAATTGGAAATTCAGCAGAGCCCTCTCATAGCAGGACCCAAACCTGCAGAGTTTGGGGTAAGAGCCCTGCAAATTCCTTCTGCTGGTGTGCTGAAGCAGGAGCTCAGCCCAGAAGGCAGAGCCAGGCCCTGCACAAGCACCGTGTGAGCTAAAACAACAAAAACTGATGCAGCACCTAATCCACTCTGACATTCACCTAGAGCTACAACAAGTCTAAAGTGGCTTCCTGAAAGTCTCATCTCTCTCCAAATAAACTCCAAATGCTCTCAACATCTTTGCTGCACTGCCTCATGGGGGCAAGAAAGAGGTTTTGGAAAGAAAGTGGGGCTGGATTTGTGGTCTAGTTTGGGCAGATCTCAGACACCACTTTGGACAGAAGTTTAGTCTAATGGCACAGAAGTGACTTTATCTTGTAGAACACACCAAGGCTGAAGCTCCACTGGGGCAGGTTTCCTGTCCAGTGACAAGACATGATTTAGCTCTTTACAAAACCCCCTCCTGCAGCTGAAAGGAGAGAGAAATGTGGTGCCCAACAGAGCACTGGGACAAGGCCACTGTCACTGAAGGGTTCAGCAGGGCTGGGACAAAACTGCACTGCAGTCAAAAGAGGTTCATTATTCCACTCCTCAGGAGCCAGACAAAGATGGTGCCAGGTTTCCAAAAAGGCATTTTTTTGCAAACATTATAGGAACTTCAAAGCAGACCAAGTTTTTATTTCACCTACATGAGCAGGCTCCTGACCAGAAAAAGCATCTGAAGTTTTTTAGTTATAAGACAAACTGGAAAACTCAAGCTTCAAGAAGAGTTGGCAAATTCAGCAGCAATTCAAGCAATGAACTCAATGCAAATGAGACAGAAAGGATCAGACTTTCCAAAGACTAGAGAGTACAACGTGCATGGCTGGCCTGGATGTCTTTTCTTTTTTTGTTTAACAAATCTGAATTGAGCATTATGCTTAAATATTCCAAAACAGGAGCACCCCATCAAATCTGAAACAACAGTGAAGGTTCATTTTACAGGGCCTGATTCCTAAAGCACCCAGCTTGTCATAGGCCTCCCTTGCTCTGAGCACAGAGCCTCACAAAGTCCTCCCTGGCTCCTGCTGAGGCCTGAGAGCAGGAACTCCCAAGGAAGGTGAGTGCACACCCACATCCAGCCTTTCCTCCCACCAGGTATCACTGGCACCGTCCAGACCAGCACAGCTTTTGCAGTGGGTTCCCAAACACCAGCAGTAACAAGGGCTGCTGCTGGAACCACCTTGCAGGGAAACTCCAGAGCTCTCTCTCCACCAGATTCTCACCAAGCACCAGAGAGGCAGCAGCAAGCAGAGTGATCTGTGTGTATGTGTGTGTATTTTTATGTTTTCTTTTTTCTCAAGCTTAGTCCAGAGCCTGGACACACAAAACTGAACTATGCCAAGAGGCTCAACTCCCTCCCAGTCTCATCCACTCCCACATTAGCAAAGCATTTTTATTCCACACAGCCAGAGAACAGATGTGGCAGTTTGGACCTACAGCACAGTGCCAGAGGCCCTCCTGCTCACACATCCCCTGCACACCTCAAACCAGGCTCTGGCCTCACCTGGAGATGGAGGTTGGATCTTGGTCTGGGACTTCTTTGAATCAGCAGCAGCAAAGATGTCGGGAGGGGGGTCCTCCCCTCTCTCAATCTTGCACTCGAAGGCGTACAGACACTGGATGTACTGCTTCTTCAGCGAGCTGGCCGCGCTGCTCGACGTGCCCACGTTCAGGTTGGTGGCCAGCTCACGCCACTTCTTGTTCTTGTTGACCTGCACGACCAAACAGGAGGCTCTAAACTCCAAATCCCAGCTGTGCCTCCTGCAAAATGAGCAATCGACCCTCCCCAGGCTCACACAAAGGGTGCAGTGAGGGCTGAGCAGAGCAACCCCAAAACTACTGAACTCCCTTCTTCACCTCCAGAAAACTTTTCAGAGTTACAGAGACAGATTGCAAATCAAATTAGTCACGAGGTCAGCTGACAGCCAGATGTGAAGACAAAGACAGTGTCACCAATCTTTGCACTGGACAAAGCAGGGAAAAAGGGCTTGAATTGGATCTGGCCACAGACTGTTCTCACCCAGACAAAGGGAGAGCAGACATCTGGCTCACTTAAAGGGCGCTGGCTTTTATTTACAGAAATAAAACAGCGATAAAATGTGGCTAAATGGAAATTCATGGCTCACATCTGACCACAAAGCTGATTTTTTGTGCTGTGGGCAGCTCTGTCCCCTGGCTGGGGTCACTGACCTGAGTCAATCCCCCGATCTCCTTGACAGAGATGTAGAGCCTGTACAGGTCCAGGGGCTTCCTGCCCACAGCAGGCAGGTTGGTCATGCCCATGGCCTTCTCCTCAGTGAAGGCCAGGTAACGATCCACCCAGAGCTTCCTCTCAGGCTCCCCGCCCAGCTCGTACAGCTTGGTGATCTTCTCGTTGGTTGTAGTAGAGGAACTGGACTTCTAGGAGAAGGAGAGAGAGATCAGGACTGAGCAGCACAACAGCAGCTCCTCCACATCCCAGGTGGGATCCTGGCCCTGCTCCCCCCCATCTCCTGATGCTGTCCCTGAGTGAGTATGCTCCTGTCTGTTTCACCACCTGGAGCAGAGGCAGAGATGGCTTTGGCATTCCAAATCTTTACTTAAAAATGAGCTCCCAACCTAGAGGTGTTCCTCATACCTGATGATGTTCCAGGTGAACCCTAAACCCAAAACTGAGTGTGTTCATGGCACATGACATGATCCTTCCACAGCACAGACCAGGACAGAGCAGCCCTGAATTGTGGCCAAGAGCATTAAAGTCTTCTTTTGTCATAAATAAGAGAGGCAGATGCCAGAACACAGGAGCAGAAGTGAGAGATCTCCTGGATCTTCTTGCTGCTGGCACAGGGATCAAACCTGCTGAGCATTTGTTTTCCTTCAGGTAGCAAAGGAGGAGACCAGGGGCTCAGAAACTGCTTTTTTGGTGGTTCTTTTGAAACTGGTAGAAGCAATGCAAAGAAAAACAGTCCCTGAAGAACTTGTTTGCCTCCCTCTTCTGGCTTTAATACAGGATTAGTAAGAGGTTTGTTTGTGAAACAACTGCAACACTTTAGTTACCACGTCCCAGCTGAGAGCTGCCTTGCTCCAGGCCCACTCCACCAACAAACTCAGGTTTGTTTACGCTGCTTTTGGCAGTTTCACTGTGGCAGGTAATAATTCCTAATACTGATTTTGTTTTCCAGGTGAAATCCATGACTCCCATAGGGCTGGGAAACGCTCCCCTCCATTTCTCACACTGTTCACTCCAAGTGAACATACAACACATGGCTTTATTTCCCTGGATGCTGAAGAGGATGAGAGTCAATAAAAACAAAACCCAGAACATTTTACCTTTGACTTGGATTCTGCTTTGGGTGTCCCATCTGCCTTGTTGTTCATTTTAGTTGCAGGTGTTAATTTGACATCCCCGAGTCCCATCATTTCAGGGCTTGCTGCCATCCCTGGGAAGTTAAAGGAATCTTTAAGACTGATTTTCCTTCCAGTACAATGAAATAAGTGCAATGAAATCCTAAAGCTCTGGCTTACCTGCTGAGTTGTTGGCCATGTTGCCCCCCATGGGGTAGGGTGGGCCCTGGGGGTTTATCATGCCAGCCATGCTGTTAATTCCCTGCCCATACGGAGGTCCAGTGCCCATCATTCCTCCCTGGTTCATGTTGGGATAACCAGGAGGCCTAGAGGAGGCAAGGAAGAAACAGACACTTACTCCACAACATACATTATTAAGCACTAGGATATTGCCTTCTGAGGAAGCAGCTTTGCTAAAAGAAACCTAAAAAGGACAAGGAGAAGTGACTTGCCACAAACCATTTTTTCCAAGAGAAGAACAAAGATCAGGTGCTCTTGTAAAGCTCAGTACCCAGAGCCCAAGTTCTCAAGAGAAAAGGGGATGGAAACCCTTTGCAAAGTGGGACTTGAGCTCTGAACATTTTCACCCTTCATCTTGTTTTCCTAATCTACAAACTGAGCCTCATTCCAGCAGTTAAATTGCCTTTAACATGCAGACTCTGCAGCCCTGGGCAGTGAAGTGAGAATACAGGATTTAGAATCATGGAATGTCCTGTGTTGGGAGGGTTGTTTTCCATTTACTACAAACCTCCCACACAACTGTGGCTCAAACTTCTTCCTCAAAGGGATGGGCTTGGACGCCTTTATTGGGGTTTGAGAACTTGACCCTTGGCAGCCACTGGTAAAAGCAGGAGGTTGCAGGAACAACCCTTGGGTGAGGATAAAGAGCAGTGCCCAGTCAGATAACAAATATATCCACCAGCTCCGGGGGAACCCAATTCAACAGCATGTTCATGGCTCCCATGGCATTCTGGTAGGCCACACACACCTACTCTGAAATGGGCAATAAAGGAAAAAACAACCACAAAACTAGTGCAAAGATCAGAGCTGAATTCCAGCTCCTTTCCCACAGCTGCTCAAAGGCCCTAAAAGGAAGAAGTTCCTCACACTGGACAAGCAATGCCTTGGATCACACACACAGCTGGGTGGCTGCTGGGTTTAGGGGCAGCATCTCCAAGTCACCCAGGGGATAGAGAAGACCAGAAAGCAAAATTCAAAAATAACTGAAGGATCTCAGAGTTAAATAATTGCACCTATGAACATTAAAAATTCCCTGAGTATGCCATAAATTATGTATAAAGTGCTGGAATGATTTGGGCTGGACAGACCCTAAAGATCATCCCCTGTTCTACACCTGCCATAGGGTAGAACCTTCCACTATCACAGGCTGCTCCAAGCCCTGTCCAACGTGGCCTTGGGCACTGTCAGGGATGGGGCAGCCACAGTTCTCTGGGCATTCCAACACACAGCTCCTGCAGGCTTTACTCTCCTCCTTTTTAACACTTCAGTTGAGAACCTAACCTAGGACAAAACTCCACGAAGCACCAAACCTCCCCAGAAGCCCCTGTGAGTGTTCCCCCCAGTGTGTGCGACTCCAGAGCCGTGTGGTAGTGAGCTGTGTGGCACTGGGCTCCCTGTGAGCTGTGTGCCAGTGTGACACTGGGCAGTGTGGCACTGAGCTGTGGGCAGTGATCTCCCCACGAGCTGTGTGGCAGTGGGCTCCCTGTGAGCTGTGTGGCACTGGGCTGTGTGGCAGTGAGCCCAGTGACACTGGGCAGTGTGACACAGAGCTGTGGGCAGTGATCCCCCTGTGAGCTGTGTGGCATTGAGCCGTGTGGCAGTAAGCCCTGTGACACTGAGCTGTGTAGCAGTGTGGCACTGAGCTGTGGGCAGTGATGTTCCCGCAAGCTGTGTGGCAGTGTGACACTGGGCAGTGGGCACTGATCTTCCTGTGAGCAGTGTGACGCTGAGCTGTGTGGCAGTGTGGCACTGAGCTGTGTGGCACTGAGCTCCCCGCGAGCCGTGTCCCCGTACCTGTTCTGGATGGAGTTGGCAGCCGCGTGCATGGCGGCGGCCGCGGCCTCCTGCGCCTTGCGGTTCATGCCGGCGGGCGGGGGGCACATCCCGCTGCCCACCTGGGGGGGCATGTTGGCCATGTTGGGGCCGTAAGGCCGGCTGCCCATGGCGGCGTGGCCCATCCTGCCCGGGGGCAGCCCGCTGTACGGGGGCACCCCGCTCTGCCCGTGCATCTGGCTGCCCGCCCCCATGGGGGTCATGCTGCCCCCCATGCCCGGGCTGGGGTAGTTGGCGTTGGACATGGCGTTGTAGTTTGGCTGCCTGGGGTAACCTCCTGGGGAGAGACACACAAGAGGGGAGCAACACCATCAGTCAACCGGTTCGGTTTATGAATCACCACAAAAAATCTTCTATCGGCAAAATATTTAAAGATCGCTAACAGAGATGAGGGGGAGTGTTCACACCTCAACACAAAGTCAAAGTACTTGGATATAAGCCACGTAAAATGTGTTTTGACACAGCCAAGTAACAACATCGATTCAGAAGCTGCCTGAAACTCTCCCAAACCTCAACCCAGCACAAGAGAGCTAAATGGTCCAGGGCAGGATGGAAAATCCCACATTAACCCTTCCCAAAACAGGCACCATTTCGTCATCTTCTCTCCAAAGAGAGCCATCCCTTTGTCACAATTACATGGGATGCACAACCTGCTTATTCCTAAATAAGGAGAAAGAATCCTACTTTTACTAGTACAGCTATCCCTGAAAACAACATATTCCCTCAATCTCAACAGGAGCAAAGCTCTGGTTGGTATCACCCACAGAATAAGAGGGGAAAAATCAAAACATTTATCATAGAATCATGGACTGGCTTGGAAGGAACCTTGAAGACCATCCCAAGGGCAGGGACACCTTCCACTATCCCAGCTTGCTCCAACCTGGCCTTGAACACTTCCAGGGATGGGGCAGCCACAGCTTCTCTGGGCAATCTGGGGCCCCAAGAAGCCACGAGGACAGAGGGAGGCCTCTGCAGGCTCAGTTCCCACCTTGAGGTCCGTACTGCCCGCCCTGGGGTCCGTAGCTCCCCATGGAGTTCTGCTGGTAGGGCCCCATGCCGGCGTGCATCTGTGCTCCCGAGGACTGTCGGGGGGATAAGGCTGAGCCAGGCTGGGGGGAGCTGTACTGGGGCATCTGGGGGTTCCTCTGCATGTACCCTGCACACCAGGAGGGAGAAAATCGTTAGTGCAAAGCGTCCAGAGCTGCCACTGCACACACGCGTGCCAGGCAACAGCCCCAGCACTGACAAAATCCTTCCAGCAACAGCCTCCACGCATTTTAGTGGTTGCATTAAGGAGCCAGTGTTATCTGAGCAGATAACAGATCCAATTTCCTGTTTTAGCCAGAAAAAAAAATACCTCTTTAGTATCACAGCAGAAGCCAGTACAGCTCTGCAAATCCTTGGGGCTTCTTGATCTTGGTTTTTGTTCACTTGTTTGTTTTCTCAGGGCGACAACTCTATACCTTCAGCCATGCATTTTCCCCCCCAAAATCTTACTCTCTCAAAGGGGAAAGGCACACAGTATTGTTGTGAGCACCCCCTGTTTTGAAGCCTAAATAAAGCAAGTTAAGAAGCCAGTGAAAACATCTCAGAAGCCAAAGCACCAGAGTTTGGATGGAACATTTAGAGGCCAAACAGCCACCAGCAGCTGAATTTACTGCAAGGTGCCTCAACACTTCAGCCTGCAATCCTGGGGCAGCTTTTCAGTGCTCTGTCCCACAGCAGCCATGTCCAGGTGGTTTGAAGAGCCCCGTGCAGCAGGCGTGACCCACCTCGGTCCTGCGCGATGCTCGACTGGTTCATGGAGGGGTGCAGGATCGTGTCCGACTGGCCGCTGGGCGGGCGGGGAGGCATCTGATTGCCTGGGCCACACAAAGGACAGACATCATCAGCAGCTGCTCTCCACACACCCAGCAGAGACACATCCCACAATCCCAAACAAGCCCAGGACACGGCCAGGAAGAACAACAGCAAGTGGCCACCTCAGGCCGGTGCCATGGCACTGCTGGCTCAGCAGCACCCCACCCATCCCTGTCACATAAACCAAGGACTCAGGGGACCTTAGTGACCACACAGTACTGACACTGGGTAGTTCCTCCCCACTGGGCCCCACAGCTCAGCCCCACCAGAGCCCAGAGGTGAGAGGTTACCTGGGACTGCAGCAGGGGAGAGGGGACCGGAGCGGGACTGAGCAACGCTGGCTGGAGATCCAACTGGGGAGGGGGAGGGTCCTCTGATGCCTGGCAGGTGAGGAGAGGTATGTGGCGAGAAAGGAGACTGAGCTGGGTTACTCTGCTCTCCTTGGCTGCTGGAAATCCCTGATGTGCTTACTCCAGGGCTCAGGGCTCCTTCGGTCCCCATGGGCAGGTCATCTATGGAACCAGAAAGGTCCTGCAGGGCACAGAAACACATCAGAAACCACAGAGCCACAGGGGTGCTCTCTCACACACCACTCAGGAGGAGCATCTGTCCCTGGGCATGCTGCACACAGGAGTCAGGGAACTCTGTTTACTGTTGGTACCAAAGGCTGCTGCAGACTGAGGCAGCTGCCAGACGTGTCTTATCCTGCTGCCAGTCTGAACCCAGCAGCTCCTGAGCTGGTTTGCTGCTGGCCCAAACAACTGGCTAATTCTCCTATTTGCTCCTTTTAATTCAATTTAGAGGTGGGAAGTTAAAGAATGCATCAACAGCACACGTCAAACTGCAAACACAGGAGACAGTCCATGTGATCATGGCTTGGAAGGAAATGTGGCTCAGCCTCTGAAAGACAGAAAACTCCTGCCTCACCATAATTAATTCATAAACCTCCTATGAGCCGGGAAACTACTCACTTGAGATGGATAAAAACAAACTAAACAGAGATTTAAAAGAAAACCATAAAATACTCTTCAGGGTTCCCACTTCCCTTTCTTCAAAGACAGCAAAAATTAGCAGTTACTGCATCAACCTGTAAAGTTTAGCTTTTCTCGAAGGCAAGGCTAGAAAACACCCTTCCTCCTGCATGTATTCACCTTGGAGAAGAAAAGCACAAACAGCCTAAGAGAGCTGAAACCTCCAATTGCCACAGCAGCAAAGCGACAGCATCAAAAACCAGCTGGCAAGTGTGAACAAATGGGGATAATTCCAAGGAGTTGATGTGCAGATCCAACATGCCCAATTGTGCTGGCTGCTTGATAACAAGGTGCATCAGCTGTTCAGGCTTGGCCTGCACTGAATGAGTCAGGCGCAGCCAGAGGAAGTGGCAGCGTATTTGAACAGAAAGCTGGGAAGTTGTAACTATTCCAGGGATTAGATGAAATCTCTGCCAGAGGTTCAAAGGATCACGGCAGGTGAAGAAGTGGAGGCCAAAGCTTACCAGGACTTCACTTACCCTTCCTAAGTCTTCCAGAGCAATCAGCTCCGGATCAAAAAGGGTTCTGGGTGAGCCCTGAGGGAATCCCAGGTCATTTTCCCTGCACAGAATTCAGCTGAACAGCACAAGCAGAGCCAACCTCATTTAAACCCTACAGAGAAAGGCCAAGCCAGCTGATAAATCACCTGGACACCCTGGTTTCATTTACACTGACGACACAATTCCTGGTTCAGCAGCAGTTCAGGGAATGTTTTCCCAGCTCTGGCAGTGCAGATGGACCTGGAACACCAGACACTGCAACTCATCAGCTTTGGGGAGCAGGAGCCCTCACACCCAACACCTGCCTGCCAGGGGACGTGAAAGGCTCTGACAGCACATCCAGGACGTGGAGAAGTGGAATTCTGGAGGAATAAAACCCAACACGGGTGACACCCAAACACCTCACCACCCCCGTGGGACAGGGACATTCAGAGGGACAGAGGCAGAGCTGGACCTCAGCACCACCTTCAGCTGCCACAGCACAGCAATTTCCACTGTTTTAATGGAATTTGAACAAAATGCTTCTAACAAATGCTGGCAAGTGTTACATTGGAGCTGCAGAGCCCAGACACTTGGTGGGATGATTTAGTGCAGAGCGTGTCCTCCCTCCCCTTCCATTACTGCTCCTGTTGGAGAGCTCATTTCCTGCACCACAGTCTCTGAGGTATATTTGCTTACTGCTCAAGTATTATCTTCCTGAGGGAAAAAAAAGCTTTGTTTTATTTCAATGAAAGCTAAAAAACTGCAGAAAAAGCCTAAAAATAGTGTCTGAGATCTCTTTCAATTTTCACTACTTTCCTATTGTAACATCAAAAGCATTGCTCCTTTATGCAGCTATTTGGGTGTTTTTCCCTGGACAACTTTGACAAATCCCACATTCCTACTGCACAAACCATCTGAAGTGGGAGTAAAGAGACATTATTTCCAACATTTTGCATTAAAAAGCATCAACCAACACAAACAATCAAGAGCAAAACACTCCTCTCACTGAGATTTACTGCACCCAACTGCAGCCACTGATAGACAATGCACAAAGAGATGCCCCCCAGAGCCCCTGAAGGGATCACAATGTCCAGAAATCAGTTCAGTCCAGCCAACAACTGGATGGGAACACTGGCATGTCCCTGCAATAGATGAAGGTGGTTTTAGTTTGAATCACCAAGTGCATCCAAACACTTTTCCTCACCGCTGAAATGAAGCTGAAGGCAAACCCATTTCCAGCTCTGAAATTCTGCACCTCATAAGCTCCTGGTGGTGGGGATTTTAGAGCACTTAAGCCCAGAGAGCAGAGGGGCAGTGCCTGGGCTGCAGAGATGAGGGCTTTTGGGCTCAAGGGAAAAGAAAAAAAAAAATGTGCACCTGAGATAAATAGTGGCATGAAAGAACAGGTACAGAGCAAGCATGCAAGGTGAAATGTGAGTTTCCTTCCTTTATCTGGGGATAAGTGCTTCTCCAAGAGGCAAGAGAGAAGGTTTTAGGTGGAGGGACCTTGGGATGTGTGGAGGTCACTGCTCCATGGCCTGGGCAGCCTGGCAGGGCAAGGTCTGGCAATGCCAGACACAAAAATATCTGCCAGACATAAAATGAAGGAACATTAAAAGCAGTTTGAAAATTAACTCCTAAGAAGTAGGTAGCAATCTTCAGAGCTCGTGTCTTTGACCTTGCCTGTGTATCACTGCTTTAGTACTCAAGTCATCTAAAACCATCCCATTTTAATGAAGCAGGTGGATCCTGGGTGGGTGTACCCCTGTGAGCAGGGCCCCTCTGCATTGCTGGCACACCATGAGGGACCCCAGAGGAACAGAAGAGCTTGAGCTGTGCATCAGGCTCCCACATTATCAGTTTAAATGAGTTTAAAGTGCATTACACGTCCCCCTTTCCTGGCTGTTGGGACATGGGTTTAAACAGGACTGTGAAAATCAAGTAACTCCTGAAGTGACTTTCACCTCCAAAGATATGTAAGTTTTATGAATTCCAACAATAAAGTCATTTCCCAGCAAAGAAGGGTTCTGCCAGCACAGCAGCATTTTCTGAGTGTGTTATTCAGCAGGACTGAGCTGCTCAGAAGGGAAACTCCTGCAAGGGGAAGGAGAAAACATGGACTGGAATGTCTGAGCCCCAGTAGCTCATCACTGGGGAGCTGGTTCCCTCCAATCAAATTCTCTCCCAGGGTGTCAATGGGTTAATTAAACCTGAATGACACCTCCAGCTCTGATTACCCCCAAACCAGGGGAAAAGGAAATCCCTGCATCTCCCCACAGCTTGTTTTCAGGGAGGCTGTAGCAGAGAAGCCTTTAAAACCAATAAAACCTGATGGAAATAATGGAGACCTGCTGCTGTCAGGGGGGTTCTGGACCAAGCCCAAGAGCAGAGGGCCTGGGAGGTTTTATTTGCCTCCCACAGAGCACCAGGAGAGACCTGGAAAGGCAGGGCAGCAGCAGGAGAAGGGCTCTCCCCTTCCCTCTCCCGCCAGCACAGCCAGGGAGCCCAGACAGGAGGTGAGGCTCGGCAGCAGCAGCTCTGCCAACTCAAGGAAACGTCAGGGTCTGGAGAATTTCCTCACGTGTTTCCAATGTGTTTTTTATGCATTTTATTGCTCATCTGCCATGCAGATCAAAAACGCTGGAGGGATTCCAACTATTTCACACAGAATCTCACACTCCAGGCTGGCTGCAGCCCCAAAGCCTGAGTTTCTTCACTTGAAATAGTGCCCAGTGTTATTTTGGGATGTGACCTGATAGCGGAAGCCCACGGGGACCCTGGAGCGGAGCGGTTCCAGCTGCGAGAGGATGCCCGAGCCGGGCCGGTGCCAGCGCGGGGCTCTCGGGGCTGCTGACGAACAGCCTCGGCACCAGCACCTCCTCACACCACAACAAAACCCTGCCTTGCCATCACACAGTCTGCTCCCCGCGGGAGGGGCAGGGGGGATCGGCCCTTGCAGGGAAAGGGTTGCAAGTCCTGGCATGAGCAGCGCAAGGAGCCGGATGGTTTGTGCTGGAAACAGCCGGGATTCTTTTATCTGGCAGCAGGAACCGCCACCCCTCTATCTGATACGGCTCATTTGTTAAACAAACAGAGATGAAACAACCAGAAATACTTAAGATCAAGGTAACGAAATCCCAGAGGAGCAGAGAGACTCAAGGCTCTGCTCAGGCCCATCCCACTGATCTGGAGGAACAGGAAGACTGACCAGAAAGCAAATGGAATTCCTGAGCGGGGACTGCAGCCTCCCCTGCCCAGCCCCAGCCTCGGCCCTTCCACGTGGGAAGTGTGGGGGAACAGGGAATGATCTCAGCACGGTCAGATCACCCAACAGCACTCAAGGAAATTATGGTCTGAGACGAGCATGTGGTGGAGCTTATAAATTCTGTAAGGCCAGTTGTTTCCATAAGATGCTCACAAGCAAGACCAGAGAACAATGGCTAAATTTATTCCTCAGTTCTTTCTGAAAGGGAAAAAGCCTCTTCCTTCCTTCTAATTGAAACACTCACTTTCTATTACAAGCTCTTTTTTCTGTGCAGTTGGCTTTTCCACTTACTCAAGAACTACCAGCATTTAAAAATCACAAGCTTGTCCTTTCCTTCCCCTTTATTTCCACACCCAAAATACCTCAATCCTCTCTATCACAACAATCACACAGCTGACTGGCAGGATCTCCCTGCTATTTTGGGGACATGGATAGACTCGTTCCTCCTTTGGCAGCACAGACAAATCCTGCCTCTCATGCTCCACAGAACACTCTCTCCTGGAGACTTCCCCATGCTCCACTCACAGCACACCCACAAAGGAACCTGAGGTTTTCACAAATGTGACAGAAAGGTCTGGAGAGGCCCTGCAGCCCCAGTGCCTTCCCTGCTCTGCCTCTTCCAGGTGGGTCCCCCAGCAGAAGCCAAAGCTGGAGCTTGGGAACAAGTTCAGCTCCAGTGGAAACCCAGCCGACACTTTTCATCCAGAGAGATTTATCATCCAGTGTCTCCAAAGCTGACAAATCAAGAGTCAGAACAAAGATTTTCCAAGTCCTGTCCTATCCCAATAACATACAACTTGTGCCAGGGACGACCATTATTGCCCTTACTCTGCTCTTCTACCACCAGTTATGGTGGAGAGGAACATGAGTCCATTTTCCCAGCACCAAAAGCACCTCCAGGTGTGGGTATGGACTGGACAAGACACAAAGGGGACGTTCTCCTTCAAAATGGGACAAGACCAGCAGTCAGAAGGAGCAAAGGGATTTATTTGCAATGAAATCACTGGGATTGGCCCCTTGGAGATGTCCCTGGAAGCCCAACCTCTGATCTGAGCAGGGATGACATGAGAACAACTAGAATTGAGCTCAGCAAGAGAAAAAAACATCAAGATCCTGGTACCAAATTGAGTGTGCCACAAGGACCTGGGAGTCCTCACGTGCCACTCATCCCTGCAGTCCTTGTGGAGAGGAAGGAAGTGCTAGAGTTCACTGCTTCAAGGGGAAAACACCCGCCCACTAAAACCAACACCAGTGAGGTAACACCAGCAGGGCTTCAGCCTCTGCCACAGAGTCCATATTCCCTTCCCTTCCACGGAGCTTCAGCTCGTCTCAGGCAGCAGCGCTGACAATTACAAACCTAAGATGGGGACTGGAACATGCCAGAGAGATTCGTGCAGTTTCCTTGCTCAAAAAAGAAGCTGAAAAGCTCATTCTTCCAGGCTGGCTTCAGACAAACTGGGAGAAGCTGCTGGCTCGAGCTGCACTGCAGGGAAGGAAGGGAGCCTTCGGAGAGGAGGCTGGCAGGAGGAGGGGCTCAGTGCCACACGAGAAAATTTTACTCTGATTGCAAAAATAAGCTGCTGTTCTAATCCAGCTCAGTGAATCTAGGTGAGCTGTGGCAGAGAGCAGGCACAGGATGGAGCGGGGAGGAGGACAGAGGGAAGTGCTGCTGGCTGTGCCACATTCCTGCGCCGGAGCCTTGCGGAACAGCCGCAGCAGCCATTGATTTTTCAGAGGTCGATACTCCACTCCCACAGATCTCCTCGGCAGGAGCTTTAATCACATCTCCTGCTCCTACCCTGTGCCACCCCTCCTTCTCTTCCCCCTCCAAATAAAAT
>VWZU01016256.1:15314-28248 GCA_013397095.1 Sterrhoptilus dennistouni | reverse complement strand
TCCAAATAAAAAAAAAAATATGAAAAAAAAAAAAAAAAAAGGGGGAGGGCAAGGGGGCTTTTCTCCCCCTCTGAGCATGGAGCAGACGAACAAATCTCATCTTCTCCGTCTTTGGAGAGCAGAGATTCAGAGCTGTGGCTGCAGCACAAAGTAGAGAAGGAGTAACATGATTCATCCACAGAACAAGATGTCGCTGGAGGGAGAACCCGCCATGTGGAAGGGCAGCATTCCCACCCAGAATGTGCTGGGCTCTTCCACAGGACCCTGGGAGATGCAACAGCAAAACCCCTCACAAGAGTTCCCATTTAACCCCTTGGAGGCTGCTCAGCTGGTAAAAAGTACTCCCAGGTTTAAACAAACATTGGTACAACATCAAACATCCAGGGCAGCATGAAAATTCCAATTTTTTCCGGACAGGGCAGTGTCACTTCAGCTGTCCCATCCAGCCAGCACAAAAGGGTGACACCTCCAGCTCCTACAGCAACACTGTAGGAACAGCTGCAGGAGGATCCTGGGCAGAGGAAGAAGCAACATGGCAGCAGCACCAGAGGATGCTCTCACTGGATTTCTGGAAGCTGTGGGGATGCAGAGATTTCCGAGTCATCAGTGGGAAAGGTTGGTCTTGGAAAGGAAAGGCAGGTACAGGAGGGAAATGAGTGCAGGCCTTCACTGACAGGCCTCTTTATTCCAAGAGCTTTTGTTTTCCTTCCACAGGTTTTCACATCTCCTCATCCAAGTCTGAAGACAAACCCCAGCTCACACAGAACACAGAATCATGGAGGAGGCAGGAAGTTCCCCTTCCAGTGCCAGACATGAGGATATTCCCATTCCCCAGCTTCTCTGGAAGGCGCTTTCCAGGCTCATGTTCCACACACTGAGACTCCAAAGCATTTAGTCATCCCAGCATGTGACTGTGCCACCGTGCCAAGCACCCCAGCCAGGGTGGGCAAAGGGAAGCAGCAAAGGCAAGAGGCTGAAATTATCACAAAATTTAAAAGGCTCCTGTTCAAGCAATATTTTGGATTTTAAGGTAAATCAGCTTTTAGTATTCTCATAAGGCTCTGAAACAATTAACAGTGACAGGATCGATTTCTAAAAAAGCAGGAGGAAGATTTTAGGACAGAACAAGATTTCTAAGGTGTCAGGCATTTGCAAGTGTGGGGCTCAGTTTGGATGGGAAGGGAAGAGGATGAGGATCAAAGTCCAATGTCAGACTCACAAGAGGCTTCCTCACCCTTTAAAGGGTCTCCAGTGACGCCAAGTCAGCAGCAAGAAGGAAGTGAAAGCCTCATTTCCCTGGCCTGCAGCACGAGCTGCTCGTGAGAGAGAGGCTCCACATCCCACAGGGACACGTGTGGGAGAGCAGGGAGCTCTGCCTGGGATCCCAGAGCAGCACTGCCCACCCTGCAGCCATGCCCTGCTCCAGCACCGACCACAATCCCAGACCAGGACTAGCCACCCTACATCCATGTCCTGTTCCAGCAGTGCCCAGGATCCCAGAGCACAGCCCTGTCCTGCTCCAGGATCCCAGAGCACAGGCCTCTCTTGTTCCAGCAGTGCCCAGGATCCCAGAGCATAGCCCTGTCCTGTTCAAGCAGTGCCCAGGATCCCAGAGCACAGCCCTGTCCTGCTCCAGGATCCCAGAGCACAGCCCTGTCCTGCTCCAGGATCCCAGAGCACAGCCCTGTCCTGCTCCAGGATCCCAGAGCACAGCCCTGTCCTGCTCCAGGATCCCAGAGCACAGCCCTGTCCTGCTCCAGGATCCCAGAGCACAGCCCTGTCCTGCTCCAGCCCTGCTCTGCCGTGCCTGGGCCTGACCCAGGGCCGTGCTGGGCCGGGGGAGCTGCAGCCCCAGGCAGGGTCCAGCCCTGGAGCTGTGAGCCAGGGAAGGGCAGGGCTGGGCTTTGGGGAATGTGAGGCAGGCGCAGGCAGGAAGCTGAGCTGAGCTGAGCTGCTCTGGACCAGAATAGAAACAGGAAACGAGCCCGGCATGAGCGCAGCAGCTCCTGCAGCAGCTCCCCAGGGATGCTCACACATGCAGAGCCCCCCGGGGTGGGGGGTTGCCCCAGCACAAGGTGGGATCAGCTCCCTGCAGACCCCAGGAAGGGCTGGAGGAGAGAGAATCACCACACGGACACACAGCAAAGCAGCCCTGGGGCAGGGCCGAGTGGGAAAGGTGCCACCAGAGTGGCTCTGGAGATGCTCTCTGCAGTTAACAAAATGTAAAAATATAAAATATAAAAATTTGGGGGAAAAAAAAGCACAGCCTTCTCAAGGAACCACGCAGGAATGGTGGGCAGAGCCACACAACAAGAAAACCTTGGGCAGAGGAGCACTGGACAAGGAAAAAATACATTTTTAACTTCTGCTCCCAGCACGACTTGGGATGAAACCCTTCAGATGGCACAAACTGGAATGCAGGATCTGCACTGCCTGTGCTTCAGGTGCTCCTGGGGGAAGCCTCGGGGTG
Organism: Sterrhoptilus dennistouni; assembly: GCA_013397095.1. NCBI lineage: Eukaryota > Metazoa > Chordata > Aves > Passeriformes > Zosteropidae > Sterrhoptilus > Sterrhoptilus dennistouni. The sequence continues at coordinate 25,778 of VWZU01016256.1, read as the reverse complement.
CTGGCAGCTTCATCTGCATATCCACTGTGCTGCCCTGCTTTGAAATGCACACACTGCTAATCCCTCTCCTAAGGCAAGCAATAAGACAAGCTCAAAAGGCCAAACACAAACCAAACAGAAGCAGGAAGTCCCATATGGAAAGAGAAAAAAGGAGAAGGAAAAAAAAAAAAAAAAGGTTTGAAGTGACCAGCAGATTCAACTATAAAAGGTTCTTTCTCCCTGCCCCCTGAAAAAGTTGTCAAAGTTATTCATTTTAAACTGAAATTTTAAGGAAACAGGCTGCCTCCCTCCCTCCATGGCAGCTCTGACAGTTTTTTTGCTGCATTTCAGCCTGTTGCATTGATTATTTCCAGGTCAGGGGACGCAGCTGACAGAGCTCAACTTTATTCCACTTCCAGCACTCCCAGAGCAGCTGAAATGACCATTTGGAAAGAATGGAAAATCCAAGCAGTGCTTCCTGACAACCTCCAGCGTCCAAACTCAGTTACTGTTTGACTGAGGGAGAGATGATCAAACCAAAACCACCCCACAACTGCTGGGGACATTCACTGACAAGATTTTTCTGCCAAAGCTCTGCAGCCTCATTCCTCTCCCCACCCAACAAAACCTAATTTTCTTAAATCCACACTGCAAAGACCCAAAGCCAGAACCCACATCCAGAAATGAACCATGGATCAGGAATATTTTTCAGTTGGTTAAAACCCTTCCTGCCATTGATAGGACACTTTTCAGATCAAAATTCATAGATAAATCAGAGTGAAAGATCACTAAATAAACAAAATAGTTTCCCAATAGTGCAAAATACCAAAATACTGAGGTTAAAACCATTCCAGCTCTACAACAAGATGAAAATAAACTGCCCAGGATGGGCAGGGATTTCTCCCTGAGGCTCACCAGTACACTGACCAAACTAAGGACATTCTGGGCTGGGAATTCCAAAATTTTTGCCCCAGTTGCCCAGTTTGCTGCCACAAAAATTCAAACATAACCTTGCTGTGTCAGGACCTCCAAAACCATGCCACAATCTGTCCTCCTGGTTTATGAATGGCTTTGGGGCCAACCTGGAAGCTCAAACACCAGAGATGCCAACTTGTGTGGCTGGGAAGGAATAAACAGCCTGGAGGGAAGCCCTGCCTCATGCTCCACATCCATCCCAAGGACATCAGGAACTCCTTCAAGGCAGCCCATGAGATAGAGACTGGGGAAAGGTAAAACATGTTCCATAATGAAAGAGAAAATCCCTCCCAACAAACCTAAACTCCAAAGAACTCTGCAGCAGAGCTGATCTGCAGCCCAAACCCAAAGGGATGTCCCAGCACCCAATCTGCTTTCCCCAGCAGCTTCCATGGAAGTTATTACCTGGAAATGTTTGACTCCTTCGGCCTCAAAATCCAAGACTCAAAAGTTAAAGGCACCATAAATAAACTGGAGACAACTCTCCAGGAAGATTTTTTTTGCTAAAGAGAAGAAACTAGGGAATCTCCTGGGAGAAACAGATCTATCCCAAGGATTGCTATTCCTCTATTACACCCAGACACAAAAGACTGTACTTCACTCCTCCTGTGCAATCGCAATCTAAGTTTGGTTTGGCTGCAATCCTGATGGAGACTCCCTAGGGAAGCAGTGAATTTTACAGGGAAATTCCTCAGCTTGCCTGCCACAGGAAGGGAGAGCAGCCAGGACACTCACAGGGAGGCAGGGCTGGTCAAAAGACATCAGGGAGCCCCTCTCAGCTCAGGGGAAAGTTTAGATCATGACACAGCAATCGTGACTGGGAAGGGATCCTGAAGGCCTCACCCAGGATGATCCACAGGACATTCCTCATGCAGATCCCACAAAAGCCACAGGAGCTGGACAACTTGACAATGTCCCTGCCAGGAGAGCAGCACCTCCTGAAAGGGTGAAGGACCAGCCAAAGGAATATTCCCCCTTTATTGCTCAGAATTCCAACATGAGCACTGATGCACACTATCAATGTGTAAAGGCCAAGGACTTGTAAAGGCACTGGGCACAGAAATTTAACACTTCCCAAGAACCCAAAAAGCAGGAACCTCCTTTTCCTGCTGTGGCTGATCTGTGTTTAATGAAGGATGATGCATGACATGATTTGCCCCAATGCCAGGATACCCAGTGAGCTTTTCCACAGCACCCACCAGGCCTGGGAAAGGGCACAGGACTCCATAATAAAATTAAAAGCCCACAAACAAACTCTGCTCCTCTAAGTCATCCATAATGGCAAAACAGGGATCTGGGAATCCTCCTGAGCAGGATAAAACTTTCTCAAGTAGACAGACTGAGCAATATCAGGAAGATAAAAATAAATTGATAGTGCCCTTCCATGGAGCTCTTGTGTTCCTGAGCATCCCCAGGCCAAATTCTGTGCAGGAGATTGATCACTGCAAACTGAAACAAGGATTTGGCTGCCAGCATCCCAGAGATGCTGCCTTTCAACACCCCACAGCATCCCTGTCTGAAGCCTCTCAGCTGGTGCTGTTCTTGTCCTACAGGACCCCAAAGAGACAGTGAGGAATTATGGAAGATGTATAAGTGAATCTCCTTTTTTTTCATTTTTTTGCCTACTAAGGAAGAGAAAGGCCAAAAATACACCAGGGTTGGGTGAATTAAATTTCTTAAATGCAAATTATTTGGTGGTGAAGCCAGGAAAACCAGATACTCCCTTGTTTCTAGGTTCCTCCACTCTTGCAGCTGAGATGGGTTTCTTTTCTTAGACTACTCGGGAGAAGGGACAACTTGAAAAGGGCCAAATATATTTAACCACAAGGTATAAAACAAACTCCCACTTGGTGCTGAGAAGGAGCCACTTCTCAAAGCCTCGTTACTAATTCCTATAATCCGAGTCAGAGGGATCAGTAGGATTCAGGAAGGCTCCATCAGCAGTGCCTCTGAAAGGGCTTCCCACCGTTCTGAGCTACAGCAATTTCTTCAATTACTTCAGTGGCTTCACTTCTCCTTGTGCTCCTCGCCAGAAGATGGGTCACATGGAAGAACTTGTGGAGAGGCAGAGTGGAAAGAAACATGCTATTTAAAAAGATTTTTTTTTTTCTTTCCCCCAGGCCTCAGAACAAATTAAATCTTCGTAATCAGGGTCCAAAAGGCANAGACAGAACAAGGAAAAAAAAAAAAAAAAAAAAAAAAAAAAAAAAAAAAAAAAAAAAAAAAAAAAAAAAAAGCAACAACCCACAACAACTCCCATTAGGTGGTCAGAACTAGAATCACTTTATATTTTGGGTGACAATTTGTACCCATGATCCGAAGGCATTATTTCAAGGGGCTCATAACAAAGCTGTTCTCATTGCTGGGAGCAAAAATAACTCAGTTCTACACACAACTCACTCCTCTGGCCAATCCAGCTGCAGTTCCCAGCACTGATTTACCCAGTGGCTAAAGAAAAAAACTAAAAGCTCACTCACTTCCTACTGGTTAGAACAAAAGTTACCAGCAAAACTGGAACTCGGCAGCTCCAAACTTTTCTTCCAAGCCAGAGGCACAGACCAACTTGTGCAAGCTAACCTAAACTTTCAACTCTTCTCTGTTTTCTTGATGTTTTAACACAAAATTAAACTACTTTGGCCCCAAACCTGCTGGAACACTGGGCACTATAACCTCATCCCCAACTGGTCACTGCACATTCAGAATTAGGATGTCAAAGAAAATACAATTCTTCATCTGCCAAGGAAGGAGCTACATGGGACTGATCTTCCTCACTCCATACACCAATCAATTTGTCTTTTTCACCAACTCTTCAGTCAGACTGGACCAGAGAAGGTTAAATCAGCAGCACAAGGATCCAAAGAGACAGAAAGGCAGTGGTGCTCCAGTGCCAACCACCAGTGCCACAGTGGGCCAAGGAATAGAAAAATAAGGTAAAAATGAGGATTTTCCCTGGAGGTCAGGGCCTACTCTGACAGCAGTCAGGTACTTCAGACACTGCACACAGAATTAACTGCTTTAGGTAGAACCTGCAGACCAGAGCACTCAGGGTTAAACTTCCCTCTCAAATCCATTACTTTTGTAAATTACATTCAATCTCCAGTGGGAAGCCAGAAGCTAATGACTTAGTAAAAAGCACAGGCAGCCTCCATCGTTCCCATTTCCAGGTGGAATAGTACCAGTGCTCATTTCTCCTGCTGTGCTCCTGATTGCCCTCGGCCCAGGCCCCACTCACCGGCAGGCTGGAAGGTCTGGACTGAAGATTCAAGTTCATGTCTTCTTGCCCTTTACTGGAAGCCATTGAGGGAGCAGAGGATGCCTGGGACCCAAACGAGTCTTGAGATAACTCCTGAAACATCAAGAAGATCAGAAGTCACAAATGGGAATGCAATAAAGCCTCTGTTGGAATCACTCTGGGATATTCTCACATTGTGGCACATTTACATCCCCTTGGTGACGTTTGCCCAAAACTGGAGGTGAGAGCCAGGACTGAAAGCCAGCACACAAACAAATACTGCCCGACTTCTGCTCAGAGCTGGGAGCACAGCTCTAGGGCCATGACAGAACAGCCACGCTCCAGCTTTCCCTCATACAGATCCTGGAGATCACAGGCTGTCCTGGCTCTGCCCCCTCTGCTTCTTCACCATCACCATCCCACCCTCGCTTCAAGTACCTCATCACACAAAACAATGCAAGTCCACTAAACCCTTTCCACTTCTCAGAGGCTGCCCTGGAAGCGCTGCAGTGTTTGCTGAAAGGTCCCAGCTTTGTTCCTCCTCCCCAAAGCCAAGCTTAACTTTTGCTGGTTACCACCAGGAGACTTTTGCTGGTTACCACCAGGAGAAGCGCCCAGGTTTGACCATTTTATCCCGCCTGGTTCTCTGCGTGCGATTAACCACTTTTAACCCCATGTTTGACCATTTTATCCCACCTGGTTGGTTCTCTGTGCGCGATTAACCACTTTTAACGCACAGAACAGAAGGTTTTCCCCCACACTTCCCCAAATCCAGCCTGGAGAAGGCAGCAGGGCAGCCTCACCTGAGGCGGGGGGAAGCGCTGCTGGGCGTAGGCTGAGGGCTGCTGCGGCGGCTGCGCCGGCGGGTAGGACGAGGAGGGCTGAGGCAGCACCGAGCCCGCGGGCTGCTGCGCCTGCTGCTGCTGGTACGGAGACTGCTGCTGCTGCTGCGGGTACGGGCTGGGGGGCTGCTGATGGCCCGGCTGCGATGGCTGCTGCGAGTAGGGCGGCTGCGCCCCGGCCGGGGGCTGAGCCTGCTGCTGCTGCTGCGGCTGCTCCTGGTACGAGGGCTGCGAGTGAGCGGGCTGGGACGGAGGCTGCTGCGAGTAGGGAGGCTGCTGCTGCTGCGGGTGAGGGCTCTGCTGGTTGTAGTAGGGGGTCTGGCTCTGCTGCCCGTACGCGCTGGGGCCCTGCTGCCCGTACGGAGGCATCTGCGGAGGGAGAGGTGGAGTGAGTGGCACCAGTCACAAAGGTACTTCTCACAAAGGTACTTCTCACACACACACAAAAGCAGATTCTGCTCCAGAAGCAGAAATTCAGAAACTTGTGCAGAGCAGTAATGCACTGGAAATGCCACTATCCAGATACGTCCCAGACAACAGCAGAAGTCACTCGTGTGTGACATTATTCTTGGCAGTAACCAAATTTTAACAGGCATCGTAGCTAAGTTTTTAGGGATCCCTATCTGACCACCCTTCAACAAAAGTAACATTGAAACGAAAGACTGCTTGCTCCAACAACAAAAAAAATAAATTGCCTTTTGAATCCTACAAACAGTCCAGCAGGCGCCACTTGGATCATGTAATGAGCCAAAACTGACCTGGAGTCATTTCTTGTGCAAAGAACAGCTGTGTCTCTAACACAGCACAGCAGAAAGAGGATCTCCCTCCCCTGCTATTTATTTTTCCCTTGCTGGATTCACTGCTCTGCCATCACCTCTCTCAGAGGCAAGGATTCCCCAGGGTATGGATCCCACCTGGAGAAATGCCATTTTACCCCAATAACTGATCCAGCCTGGCTGGGGGTGAGGGAGTCACGGCTCTTTGCCTGCCCAGCTGTGCCAGGCTGTGGGGGCTGTACCTGTTGTGCATATGAGATGCTGCCCATGGTGCTCTGTGTCCTGCCCTGCATCCCCATGGGGTATCTCTGGGGGCCCTGGGGCCCGTAGGGCTGCCCGGGGTAGCCGTGGCCCTGCTGCGGCCCCGCCTGCGGCCCCTGCTGCTGCGTGTAGGGGTTGTTCCCTCCGTAGGGCTGAGGCCTCATCTTCCCCATCTGATCCATCGGGCTCGACGGCTGCAAGGCAATGGGGAACACGTCAGGCACATCAGGAACTGTTCCTTCACCCATCACAGCTTCCCAAAAAACCCCAGCAGAAAACTCGGACAGCGCGGCGCCAAGGAGAAGCTCGTCTGCCTCTTCCCAAGTGCTGAACCCAAAGTTACTGTTGGAATTACAGCAGGACTCCTGCTGCCCTTCCAAACCCACCATTCCGCCAAGAACAAGCCCAGTGAAGAAGTCATTTAATGCTGACATCTCTCCCATGACCAGACAAGGAAGAAGGGGGGAAGGATCATCAAGAAAAATCAATTACCAGTGTAAGTGGCTTTTCCCCACTGTAGGTAGTAGTTTAATGTCCAGATATTCCACAACAAGGTAAATTTAGGCTGAAGATTTAAATATTCACAAGAAACACTGCTTCTTTCACGTATAACAAGGTCTCCCAAAACACTGCAGGCTGTTAATTTACACTTATGCATTTCAATTAATGCACATTGATGTAGTAACACTGGGCAGTGCTGCTGACATCCAGTCTTCAAGACAGCAGTTTCATTTTTGAGTATTTTTTTAACGTGTGCTTTGTGTTCTGCTGCCTTTTGGAGAATAAAGAGCCTCTAAATCAGATTTATTCAGATGCATGTAAAAAAAATTGTCAGCCTCAAAAGTCAGGTCCCTGAGCTTTAGAGCAGAGACAATGAGATGAGTGAAGAAATGCAACTTTCCTTGGACTTACTCATCTGCGCTACCCCTGCCTGGAGCCAAGATTTAGGAACAGTCAATCGAATTTCCTGAAAACACTATAAACCTCAACACTATAAAACCTCAAAACAGGGCTTTTTCACCTTGGCAGCTATTCCCCCACTAAAGCAAGGGCTGTTCTGGCTGTGGTGACCTCTAAATGAATCCCAGCACAGTCCTTAACCTCCATTCCTTGGACTGAATGGGAATCCTTCCCTGAGCTCCTGGTGACCTAACTAATCCCAATTAGATGTTTTCCACAGATCACCATGACAATGGACTCTCTATTACACCATCCCTTCCTGCCACCCCTGGGGTGGTGTTTGTATAGATCCACCCTCACTCGCTGAGCTCAGGTGCTTGAGGAGTGGCCCTACAGGTCTGCACAAGCAAACCTCACACACAGCTCAGGCTGGAAACCCCACAGAATTCCAGAGACCAGAGCGGGATCTCACTGATGTTTGCAGAATCCACCGTCTTGGGGGGGAAAAAAAAGTTCTTGCAGTATGCTGCACTTGAGAAAAGCCTTCCCCAGCAGCCAGCACAGCTTGGAGGCCCAGCACACATTTGTGTGCCCAGCTGTCTGTGCAGTGTGGCTGCCAGGGAGGCTGAGCCCCGAGCCAGCAGTGAGCACAGGGACACCACGGGCAGCCCGTGGGGCTCTGCTGGCTGGGGATGGCAGGCAAAGCCCCACTGCTGGAAAAGGGAGAGGCTACTGGCTCCAAGGAAATGTGTGTCAAAGTGGCACAAATCGATGGAGAGCAAAGTGCAAGTGTTCTGTCCTACCCCAGCTCAGGGCACCCAGGGAATCTGCCAAGCTGGAAGGGACCCACAAGGGTCCAGCTCTTAGCCCTGCAAGGACACCCCAGTCACATCCTGTGCCTGAGAGCGTTTCCCAGATGCTCCTGGAGCTCTGCAGGTTCAGGAAAGCCAAGCCCTCTGCCAGCAGGGCCTTTGCTATCTTGGGGAAGCTGTTCCCAGCTGACCCTGAGCACTCCCTGCAGTGATTCTCCCTGCAGTTTGGATTTTGGATGGCCCCCCACTCTCAGCTGTGTTGGATGTTCCCATTCTCAGGCATACTGACACCAAACCAATCCTGAACAAGTTTTAGTCCATGTTTTATGTTCAAGCCATCACAGATGCTGCTGCTGGGGAGTTACATGGGCAGAGGCTGCAGATCCCTGCCCTGGGAACACCCTGGAGCCCACACCAGGCACCCACAGGGTCTGTGCCAGCTCGGAAAAGGAGCCTCCATTCATGGGGGCAGAAAAAAAGAGGTCTTTGAAAGCTCTGGTGGAACCCTCAGAGCTGCAGGGCCTCAGTCCTGAATGGAGCATCCATGTGGAGCTCCCATATACCCTAGAAGATGCAAATTGTGTTTACATCTCCCCAGCAATTGTCCCTGATGCTTCCCAAGTCTTGCCTTGTGGGTATCCCCTTGCATTACTGACATCTTCTCCCTGCCCACATTATCTCCTTTGGTATGTAAAAACGGGGCCACCAGGAGCTTTCCCAGCCCCTGGCTTTTGACTTCAGCCTGCTCTCACCACCCCCAAGCACTCACATCCTTCCTTCCACCTGACAAAGTGCAACTTTGGGGTTACTGACTAAATATTTCAGCATCTTTTCCGTTTGTTACTTGCTTCCTCCTGGTTGTAACTCACCTTTGCAGCCCTCTACCAAGAGCAGCTTTTTGTTTGTTTTTTTTTTTTACTTTTTTTTTTCCAAATACACTCACACCACATGCTGCCACCCCTGCACTGATTTTCTTGTCTGTGGTCACCCACAAGACCAACCATCTCTTCAGGGAGGAGAAAACAAGGTGAAGATTCACTTTTCCATGACTCCTACAGGAAGCATGACAACTACTAAAAAACTTCCAAGAAACATTTGGAACTGTTTATGCAGCCATTAGAGAGGAAAAGAAAAAAAAAAAAAAAGAAAAAAAATAGAGAAAAGAAAAAAACCCAAAACACAAACCCCAAACATCTTTCCAGGATGTGACCAAGTCGTCACCTCGACTGCTCAGCGTAGGAGGACACGACGTGCCTCAAGCTGCCACCCTTCCACCAGGCCCTAGCACAGAGAGGGTGCTAAAAACAAACACAGAGAGCATCTAGATTGCAGCCTTATGGATAAAATTCCATCACCAGGAGGAATGTAAACGCCAATTAATCCCTAATGAAGGAATTATTTCATACACACACTCCTGACTCGTAGCGAGGCTAATTCGTGCTCCCTGGGGTTGCCCTGTACATCTCAAATGCTGCCATGTGTTTGTTTCTTCCTTCAAAATATCCCATTAATTCAGAATATCCCACACATCTCTGTTGCTGATGGGGCTTCAACTGCTCTGGACTTGGTATTGCTGCTCTGGCTCGTAGTCAGCCATCAGGAAGCTGCCTTGAATCTGCTGCCCCAAAACCCTTTTAGGGACCAGAACTCCATGTGCCCCAAGAAAGCTGAAAAGCAGGGATTGATCCAAGAAAGCCGAAAAGCAGGGATTGCTCCAAGGGCTGCTGTGAGGAGCAGAGGCTGCTCAGCCCCTCGGCACACCCATGTCACACGAGATGGGCACGCTGGGAGGAAGCAAGAACACGTCAGGGGAAATACGGAAATACCAAACCCCGACTGCAAAAGGCTGGAAATTCTTCTCTGGGCTGATACATGGGAAATCCTTTCAATAGGAAACCACAGGAGTAGATTACTGTGATTACACTTCAAAAGCAAAGGCCCTGCCACAGAGAGACATAATTGAGAGAAAGTGTTGCTCCTTGATCACTGAAGTCCAGACCCCCTGCTTACACCTCCCTGCATTCATAGAAATTGCTTCTATTCTCCCTCAATCCCACTACCTCTGCTGTTGTGTAACACCAGTAAGTATCAAAACTCGACAAAACATTGTCCTGCCACCAACCAAACTTCCAAAACCAAAGTTATGTGGTTTGGTGTGTAAAGAGAGTGACCATAAGCCGTGCTCCAGAGAAACTGCAGAGCTTTTTGGGGTAATTTAGGGTATTTCTAGACCAGGAGTTTGTAACAGCAAGCCCAGAGTGAGCTTAAAATTGCTGAGTTCAAAAGCTCTTCAAATCACTTTGTGTGATGTGAAGGGTGTCAGGCCCCTATAATGAGGCAGTGCAGTGAAACCAGCTCTTCTTCCAAACAACACCGGGGTTCTCTGTAAGAAACAAAAAAAGCTTTAAGCAGACAAGAGGATCCCATGAACAATTCTTTTCAGATTTTGTGCGGTGGAAGAGAAATTTGGCCTCTTGAATGAATAGCTTGGTTAAATTGGAGAGGACTTGCTCTTGGTCCTGTCAGGAAAATGAGTAAAGGGAAGAGGCAAATCCCACTTTGGAAGCAAGAGCCAAACCCTCCACAGCTGTACAGAAAAATGGAATTCTGACTTTTCCCATTACCTTATTACGTATTTATATTTTACTGGGCCAGAGGAAGAAAAGGAAGGAGAGTCATTTACTGAA
>VWZU01016256.1:0-15198 GCA_013397095.1 Sterrhoptilus dennistouni | reverse complement strand
CCAAAAAAAAAAATAAGAAGGTTGAAAAAGTAAGAAAAAAGCCCTAAGCTCTCACGTTGGCTTTGAAATCTTTTCCTGACCAGCTTTGTTGTCCGTTTTTTGTGATAAAAAAATAATAAAAAGCATTCCTGGCTGTTTAACCGAGAGAAGCCCTAATTGATTCCCACAGTCATTAACCTGCATTTTACCTCGGAGAGTGGTAGTTAAGGAAGTCGGCACTGCTATTTATAACTCATCTCAAATTGAGGGCAGACTGCCTAAAATCTAACACATCCCAGCTGTACTCCTGTTTGAACTGGGGCCAAGGGAATTTTTTAAAGCAATCTTGGCACTGAATGAATGACACCAACAGTATGAGCGCGTGTGGTTGTGTTGTGGTGACGTAGCGCTGGAGGTGGAAGGGGCCGGGGGGGCCGCTCTCAGTAATCCCTCTCCCAAGCCCAGCTCAGCCCCGACCGGAGCCGCCCACCCAGAACCAAACACAGGAAACGTCTTTTCCTGTGCAACGCCTTCAAGTGAGAAGCACATGGCTAATCTGCATAAAAGCAAAGCCACGCCACTCCTGCCAGGAAGGTTGTGCTCGGAATCCCTGGCCACGGAGCCGCTGCCTGCGAGGGCTTGGACCCGCGCCGGGAATCCCAGAAAGGGCCGGGAACAGATGGGAAGGACCCCGGCAGCACCAGCCATTGTCTGGCTGCTGAGCACTGGTACAAAGAGGAGCCTGCAGAAGGCAGAGGGAGGTGCCAGCTGCTCCCTGGCCACCCCAGTCTGGCCGGAGAACGGGGCCAGCGGAGCGAGGTGGAAGTGGCCGGGCTGAGATGATGCTGAGCGGCGCCAGTGATGGTTAACACATCCCACAGCTCAGGGACAAGCTGCTCCCCTCCCCAGCCTGCACCCCCGGGGCATCTCACGGCAGTGAAACAAGTGGGTCTTGTAGAAGAGGCATGAGGGATTTGACCCACCACCTTTAAACTCTCATCCTAAACCCTGAAACCTGCCCTTTCTCCACGTTCCAAAGGCACTGCGAGAGCACCAAAGCCCTGAGCAAGACAAACCCCACTTCCCGGGTGATGCTGGCTGTGATGGCACCAGCTCACAAAGCACAGGGCTCATGAACAGTGTGAAACACAGGGAGGCATTGCCCAAAGCTGGCACGAAGCCCTGGGGATCCACCAAAACCAGCCAGGCTGTGGTGATTCCACAGCTGACAGCAGCAGCTCCTCTCCCACGACACCACAACCGTGGCTGATCCACAACATCACCGACACAGAACTAATGGGGATGGGGGACACGAACAACACCCAAGGGGCAACACAGGAGGCTCCAGCAAACCCCAGTTTGAGCTGGTCGACTTGTGTTTGCACATCAGCCACTCTCACACCCATCTGTGCCTTCCAAACCCCCAAAAGGCAACTCCAACTCCTCCACAACCGAAGGAATGATCACAAACCAACAACTGTCCTCATTCAGGAGCAAACACTGCTCACCTTCCAGTGGGGAACTCTCATCTGCTCTATTTAAGGTACAACTGGCTGTGCTGAGGTCAACACCCCGGCCTGAACTCTCTGCCTTTTATAGCCCGGGTCACGCTCCCATGCCTCTCTGCTTTTAAAGAGGGACAGAAGAGGCTCAGGGGAAGCTGAAGTTAAAATAAAGATCCTCCAGCAGGACGTGAAGATGCCCCCAAAAGAAAACACCCAGAAAACCCACGGTAATAAACACTCCATGAGGTGTATCCACCACCTCACTGGCACAGTTTAAACAATGAGCCTGTTTCTCTGAGAATTATCGTCACAGAAATGCACAGTTCCTTTTTTGCTTTTCCCCTCCCTTTTTAAACTTGAGAAATCCATCAACTTCCTTCAGTCCCTCAGCACAGGCAGGGCAGACACTGAGCCTGTGCTGGCCCTGCTCAGTTCCCACTAGGGACTCTCCTTGCCTTCCCCCAGGGCAGCCCCATCACTTTGGGAACCCCAACTCCATTCAGGAAGCAGGTGGGATGCTCTGACTCACACCCATGAGCCTGGAGTGCCAAAACCTGACTTCTGGAACACAGTACAGGGTTACAAATGCTCATCCCTTGGAAACATGCAGGACAAATCCATTTTTACATAAGCTACAGAAAAATAAAACTCCTCCCTCGCCCCCACAAATCCCAGAATCTAACTTGGATCTGGACACGTAACCAGGAGGTGATGTATGATCATCTCATTAACAATGGCCAATGCAGATGAAAGTTTGGCTGTCAGAACAAATGACCTCTGCTCCAAAGTTTCAGTTCTGCAACCAGAAAGAGCCTGGTTTTTCTTCTGACTTTTCCCAGTAGGTCAGAGTTTGACCCAAGACACTTTCTATTCCTCTAAACCTCTGCTAACACCCCGACCTCAGAACAAGCTCATGACATCAACACGGAAAGAGAACAGGACTCTTTCTGCATTACTTCAGCCACCTGCTTCTATCTGGAGCTCCTGCAAACCTAAAATCTGCCCTGCTCAATGTCTGTCTCCTCCTTGACCATTTATTACACCACTTTCTTTGGGGAGATGTGCTGTAAATCCAGATCCTGAATTGTACTAGTGGAAGGAAGATAAGTGAGTTTCTCCCAGCAGCCATCCTGTGACCTGCTAAACACAATCCAGTAATTACCCATTAACATTTCTCAGCAAGAGCCCAGTCCACACATCTCAGAGGACTTTCCAAAGCACAGCTCTTACTAATATTCTTCTAATTGATTAAAACTGACCAGAGTTTTGATTACAGGATGTATCATTATGGAACATCTCATTCCTGAAAGAAGTCAACCAGCAGAAGGTGATGTGGTGGGGAAGTGAAATGAGAGTCACCCCTGAAAGCCTCACTGGAAATAACCCAGCAGCAGCACAGTGTTCACACCCAAGTACCAGCAGAGTTGTGTTGTTCTTTATTTCATTAAAAACTGGAGGGTGGGAAGGTGCAAAGCCTGCAACAAGCACCAGGGTGGTTCCTCTCCTGTCTGCAGGCTCAGAGGACATCCCTGTGGGAACAGCACAGGGGATCCCCCACGCCTGAGAATTAGCAACAACCAGAGTCATTTCCTTTCCCTCCATCTCAACTACTTACACCATGGCAGGACATTCTGACAAACACCATTTACTGACTTAAATGCAGTCAAAATTAACAAAGGATTATCATTATTATTGTACAATAGCTGATGACTAGTGAAAATTTCAGGCATTTCCCAGGCAGTCAGGGTTGGGTGATGCAGTTTCTTACTCAGACTGTGTGATCCCTATGCAATTTCTATATAATTTCAACTTACATTTAAGATACGATTTTCTTCTATCCAAAGAACTAGGTAACAAGCTATCTATCCCTCACTGTCAGGCTTCAATTCACTTTCCAAGCACATTATTCGACCAGCTCGCCCCAGGATTCCCCAAGTGACACTGCTGACTCCACCCCAAAATCCAAGCAACACCAAGATGTAAAGAAAACTGGGCCTGAGCTCCATGGGAGATGATCCCAGGAACATGTGATCCTTGTAATGAGGTGCTGCTCCTTTTAAGATGGAAAGAAACTTCCTTCCTGAATATTAAATCAGGCTTTAAGTTTAGCCAACCTCCTCCTTCTGCTCTAATGAACTGGAGGCAAGTCAACAAAAAGACTTTTGCTCCAATGTCTCATTACAGCTCTGCTGCTCCAGCCTGCACGGAGCACCCCAGCTCCTGCTGTACCACAGCAATGGGCCCCAGCCAACAGCAAGCCATAAAAAAGGCAGGAGGAGGAAGGGCCAGGGTGGGAGAGCAGAATTACACTCAGTGTCACCACTGCTTAAGTGATCTCACTCCAAGGAGCACGAGAGCAGCTGTTCCCCATCACCAGCGAGTCCCAAAATATTTGCTCCAAACAGCGCTGAAAACCTGAAAGGGCTCCAGATGCCCCGTAAATACATTCAGACACTGCAACCTGTGGCAGACTTCAGTCATCCATCTAATTCCCTGTAACCCCTGTTTCCTTTAAAACAAGCCCTGCTGATCTCATGGACAGATGTCTTTTGCTACTGAACACGAGGGATGTTTTCCAAAACTGGAGGTCTGAAGGAAGAGCCAATGCAAGGGCTCATTGGAGTTTACTTTCTAGAATAAAGGTAGTTTTATCAATTCACTAAAAGCCTTTTCTGCACAGAAATCTGAGGGTGCTGGTGCACACTGGATTTGATAAGACACCTCCAGCACAGCCTCCTGGGTTCCTTTCTAAGAACACTTTCCCGATAAATCTTCATCTGTAAAATGCAGCAGCACAGGTTTCTACCCACTTGTGTGTCTGAAAGCTCCATCTGTATTTGAATATCTCATCACTTTGCAAATTCATCTCATTTTACACAGAATAAACAGCGGCTGAACAGACTCAACTGGACAGGCAGACTCCCATGACCCCTTCCCACGCCGGGATGGGCATTCCTGGGGAGCCTCCAGGATCAGCTCAGGGCTCTGAACAACCCCAGCTCTCCACAGCCCCACCTCTCCTACCACACACAGCACCTCGAGGGAGGAGGACACAGCCACGCTGATCCTTGGAGAGCTGCAGCTCTTGGAGGTGCCTCATCTTATCCACAGCCTCCACAGGAGCTGCGTGTCGGGGCCTGCAGCTGCTCCAAGCCATGGCTCAGCATTGCACAGCCTCTGCCCTGCTCCTGCAGAATGACTGAATTCATCCAAAAGTGTGTGTTATGGAAGATCAAAATCATCCAAGAAGTCTGAGGCTGGGGATGACTCTGTGGAAGACAGGCAATCCCAGTTTATGCCAACACAACCCCCTGTGCTCCATCACACTCTTGCCTCCAGCCTTGGAGGGACACTCAGGGCTCCACAGTGGACATCACCCAGCCTTGGGATGGGGTAACACGGGCCAGGCAGCTCTAACAGCCCCAGGGCACAGCCCTGTCCCAGCCAGGAGGTCGGGATCAGCATCACTGATTACCCCAAGAGTCCCTCAAACACACCTCGAGTACAGGAGCTGTCACCACATACCTGCCTGGCACTGCCATCAGCCCCGCTGTCACCTCCTTAGGAAGCAACTCAGGAAATCCCAAACCCCCTCTAACCACTCCTGACCTGTGGTGTTTTGTATCCATCACGAAACAAGGTAGCAAAGCTTTGTTTTGCTAATAGGAAACAGAAAAGTTACTGTATTTCCCTTGTCATTACAGCGGCTGACAAATTTGGGTGCTATTTTTGTGGATTTTAGTGAGCCTTCTCTTATTTTAGCCTTTAAATTCAACCTTCAAGCCTCCACTTCAGTTCCACGGAACCAAAAATATTTCAAATTGCAGTAATGACAAGTTACCATCTGCATTTACTGAGGATGGGCTCGGTAACTTTACAGCAAAGCCACAACCAATCTCCAGTATTTACACCCAAACGAGCTATTTGCATCCAGCAAAGCAGGGCTGTCGTGCCTGCCTGGGGAAGAGGAGGCTGGGGGAGATGGAAAGTCTACGTGGGCAAGAAACTTGGAGCTGCAGCCAAGGCAGCTCCAGACAGTGGGGAAGACACTCTTGGAGCCTTCACCAAGAGTCATGAGTGACACAAGGTCCTTGTTACTTAAAAATATTAGTCTTTAAAAAAAAAAAAAAAAAGCCCACCAAGCCTTGCTCACAGTAATTTTTGAAGCCTGGTTCTGTTGCCCCATGCTCACTTCTTTCCTTGGGCTTTTATTTCATCCCCATCCAGAAAAATCCAGATTTCTTTCCAGGCAGAATGAACAACGTGGAGAGTTGCTTAGCGAGTTGAGAGGAGTGTGTGCTGGCAGCTGAGGAGAGGATACAAGAATTCCCAACTGTGCCAATGCCATGGGGGCAGGAGGAACAGCCAACGCTGCAAAGTCTCCACTGGTTCCAGGAACAGGTATAACAAGAAACTCTAAGACAACTCATATGGGGAAAGGAAGATGAGACATGACTGTACCTTGACAGCAGTGACACCTCTGAACAGTTTATTGCCATTTACAGAGTGATCAGTACAAAGCTCTCCGTAATTCCTGCCCCTCACTCCGCGGGAGCAGCGCTGTGGCCTTGGCACAGTGCGCTGCCAGCACACTCACAGTCACCACTAAAGCCAGCAAATCCGTGCTCTGAGGCTCAGCAGCACATCACACCTGCCTCTCCCGGCTTCCCAACACCCTGGCTGAGTTATTCACCTGAGCAGGGGCAGCAGATTTATCACCTCACTGCAGGAGAAGGTAGGGAAGGGTTAAGGGCCAGAACACAGCTGAAAACCAAGGAGCACTCGATTGCTCTGGGATGTTTCATACAACACTAATCACTTCATCTGATTTTAATTCCTGACACCAAATCAGCATATAGCTTTTCAAAGGAAATCTTGTCCCAGATTGCAAGGTAATCAATCACAATTAATGTGGAAAGCAGCTTTTGCAACACCATCATGGCCTGTGAACCAAGCAGGAAGGACAGGGAAGGGGCTCAGAAACACTGTTCAAGTACAGGCAGACAGGATAATTTGGGATGGGATTGGTCTGTCAGTGTCTCCTGCACAGTAGTCAGTTTGGATTTTGCTTCTCCTCCAGTGCATGACCTGAGAAAGAGTGGGTTCTATGCCAACACTCTCCCTTCCCCACCAGTGTGCCCTGTGCCAGGGGAGCCACATTCTCCCCACAGGCTGCTGGAAACCACATTTCCATCAAAGTGATTTTTCCTTAAACCAGAGAAAATGGTCAAGAGGATGGTGCCAGACTCTGTTTTGTGCTGACAGTGACAGGACAAAGAGCCATGGCCATAAAATACAACACAAGTTCCACCTCAACACAAGTAAGAACTTCTTTCCATGAGGGTGGCAGAGCCCTGGAACAGCTGCCCATGGAGGGCTGGAATCTCCCTCTGTGGGGACATCCCAAACCCACCTGGACGTGTTCCTGTGTCACCTGCTTTGGGTGACCCAGCCTGGGCAGGGCACTGGACTGGGACACCTCCAGAGGCCCCTTCCAAGCTGTGATCTTGTGAAAACTGTTCCAGGTATAACCCCATGTCCAGAGAGAAATTCTGATGCAGCAGTGAGGGCATTAACCTGGATTCTAAGCTATGGTTTAGAGCCCCCCCTCTGCCACCTGCAGGGTGCAGAGCCTGGAAAAGGCTTCAAAACATGGCAAACTCCTCGTTCAAGCCTTGCTGGTCTGCCACAACAACCTGAAAGATACTTTGATACTTAAGTGCCTCCTATCAATACACTGTCCAATTAGCCACATATAATTAAAAAAATAAAATTAATGTTCAAATTGGCCATATGCAGCAGCTGCCCCAAGTCCCTCCCAGGTGATCCAAAGCACTGCAGTCACCACGAGTGCCTCACAGAACAGTAAGTAAATGAGTCTGGGGTTTTTAATAATAAAATAATAACCCCCCCAGCCATGCAGTGCAAGGGGCAGGGCTGCACAGACAACACGTGCAGGCACAGCACAGAGAAAAGGCACTTTCTGGAACACGTGAATCACGCTCAGTCAACTGGCCTTGAATGGAAAGTCTTTTCCTTGATTAGCCGTGCAAACCCCAAAGTCAAAGATCATCTAAAGAGGAAAGAAAATCTAGTTTTAACTAATTCCAGCACTTCCACCGTTTCACTGGATCTCCTGCACACAGGTAAGGAGTTTTGTTGGAAGCCTTTCACAAGCAGCAGGGCTGAGGGGAGACCACCTCTAGCCTGGCACTGGTTTAATTATTTACACAGAGTTAATGAGTACCAGACTCTCCTCCTAAACTCGCACAGGGTGCATAGTCCTACAGTCATTTGGACTTTAAATCCACCCTCGGACTGTTATGAAGTACAAAACTCCAAACAAGCCTCCAGGAAGGATCCCACAGAGAGCAGAGGGAGCCCAGGACCCTGGCAGAGTTCAGGTGGCAAAGCAGGACAGTCCAACCCCTCCAACACAATTCCCACAGTAACGTGGAAGCAAAGGGAGACATTTTGCAACATAACCAGAGAGTTTCTCTCAAGGAAACAGGGACAGGCACAAAGCCATATGTTTAAGGTCAGGTTAATGTGCACTTTTGCCTCTGCTCTCCACACCTGGAAAGACCAGGACAAGAGATACTCAATTAAGGTGATTTGAGCTGGAATATTTTCCCTAACGTCCAAAGCACTGAGGCACAGAGGCAGCCCCGCCGTGTTTGTGCTGCCTGTGCTCAGGTGTGGATGATCCTGCCCTAGAGCAGGACAGGGGGGCTTGGTGACCTTCCCAACTCACCCCCAAGACCTTTGCTCAACAGGGAAAGCACCATCACCAAAGAGACAACACAGGAGAGGAACCAACAGCAAGATCTGTCAGGTAACACAGCCCACACTGTATGTTCTCCTCACCAAAATGATCAAATTCAGCACTGAAACCCAAACCAGAATGGCCATTTCCAGAGCAGCTGCCTCCCTCCCTGTCCTGTGCCTGGTGCCCACAGTGCTGGAGCCCCTGGCCTGGGCAGGGTGAGCAGGTCCAGCCCCGAGCAGAGCCATCCCCACACCCCAGCACCCTGCAGGGGCAGCTGAGGCTGGGCCCAGGTTTTCCAACACTCCTGCTGGCTGCTCACAGGTGCCAGGACCTGCTGACATCAGAAGGGAAATGGTGATTTTCAGGGTTTCTCTTAGTCAAGCCTGAATGAAATTTCACAAGTGAGTGGAGGGGAGGAAAGTACTTCTTTAACCCATTCATCCTCCCCAGGGGGGAAAGAGCCCTCCCAGCTTCAAGAGTTTTTCTTTGAGAAGAGTCACAGAATGTCTAAGGGTAGAAAGTCTTAAGTGGCAGAAAGTCAGGGCCACCTTTGGCCTCAGCCTCCTCCCAGCCATGTCTGAGATATCCCCATCACATCCCACCAAAACAAAGTCACCTCTGGTCCCCTCTGGCTCCCCACATGGCCAAGCACCCACAAAACCAGGACAAGGAGCAGGCTCTGCTCCTCCAACTGCATCAGAGGTCCCAGAAACTACTGCTCACATCTAACCCTGAGCTTCTTGGACCAATTTAGGCTTAATGTTAATTATCCAGGAGAGAGAGGAAGTTAAAAAAAGAGAAAAAGAAAGAAAGTTAATAGCAATTGAATTTGTCCTTGAAAGAGTTTCAGTTACCAGAGCTGGCTCAAGGAAATAATGACATGCTGGTTATCACATGAAATGCCAATAATTGTAATGGAGCAGCAGGTTTTTTAGAGTTATTTACACAAACTGATTTTTCACGGGAATTTCATAGGAATTAAGACATACACAATGTATCTCCACTCTCTCACTCCCTCATAAAGATACTTCTTTACCCTATTAACAGAATTAACTGATCCCCTTATTTGATCCTACACACTTTTGTCCCTTTTTTCTCCCAGTAAAAAATGAAAAGAACACAATTAGAAATTAGACTCCAGCTACATTTTACTCTTAACACCTAAAGCCACAGGAAATATTTGCTAAGAAATTCTGAAGCAGCTTTTATTAAGTTTACCTGTCATTATGCATCATCCTTTAGGTTTCACTACAGAGAACTCATGCCCACGTTGTGTAAATACTCACTGAGCTGTCACTTAAAACTCAGAAACACTCCAGAAAGACACTGTGGCAAACCTGGAGATGCTCCTCTTGATGCAGTGCAAGAACCCTGGGAAGTGCTCGAGCTGCAGGACTGAACTGCTGGGTTACAACACAGGGAAGAGTCAGGAGTGGGAACCCCTCCCTCACCCATGTGTTAATACATGATTAATCCATCTCTGATTAGGACATGGAACTGGTAAAATATGTACAGGAGCTGAGTCCTGGGAGAAGCAGCTGCTCCTGTTGCAGCCCTGGGTGCTGCTTCAAGCACAGAGCTCCATTAAAAGGGTCTCAATGCATTCAGCTAATGCCAGGGAGGGAAGCTGGGGTCACACTCACAGCACAGGATGAGATTCAGAGGATTCACATTTCCCTCCCCACCCTTCCCTGGTGCCTCAGCTCTTCCCAAAGTTCCCACAGCAGCAGCTCAGCTGCTGAGGAACAGGCACAGTGGGAATTCAGACCCCACGTTCCACCCCTGCTTAACAGGGAAAAAGAAAGGCTGCCTGAACCCCCAGCTCCTGGAGAACTTCAGCCCTAAAGAACCAAAAGCAGCATCCCCAGACAGCAGAGAGGATGTTAAATTGGGGATTGGCATTTTCCCAGGCTCGACTGATGGGCACAGCATGGTGCCCCCCAAAAGGACACGAGGTTTATCTCCAGGGGAGGACTCCCCTCTTTCCCAGGGAAACCAAGAAAACAGCAGCTCCTCTGGTTCCACCTGGGAGCAGGGGGGACCTGGACACAGCCCAAGCAGTTCTGTTCCAGTGAGCCAAAAAACAGCTTTTTTCTTCCCATCCCACTTGTCACTCACTTCCAGCTGGAGATTTATGGCTCTGGCTAATAGACATCCAGTCCAGTTTTCCCCCAGCCCGTGCATAAATTAAAGAGTGAACTTTTTGCAGTCAGCACACAACAGAAAAAACTTTTGTAGGACTTTTAAAGAACATTTTTTTCCCAGCAGAAAGGCATCTCTTCCTTTCTGTCCCACCAGAACAAAAGGGAAATGTTGTTTCCCACCCCTGATGATGGTTTAAGGACCATTCCAGAGGGGAAAAAAAGCAAGTGGCTAAATATTGACAGGATTATCTTTTCCATCCCCCCAACCACATTTGCTGCCTTCAGTTTCTGTTTTGCTGCTGCTGCTCCTTGAGAGTTTCCAGCATTCCTGGCAGGAATTGGGCAATGGCATTGCTGATGAGCTGCTCCCCAGAGCAATCCATCACACAGGAGTTGCAATTCAAAGAAAAAATCAGACTTACTAGCCTGAGAATTTTAAATACACAGAGTAAGAATTGGAAAGGGCATTTTCTCCTCTAACATTTTAATTACCAAGGGCACAGATGCAGAGGGTGAAAGCTGGATTTCCAATTGGTGGCGTTCCTTTGAAAAGAGGAAGGGAGAAAAGTGGTGGAAAAGTCGCGTATGAGGTAACAGATAAAACCAACAGCTGCACTATTAAGCCTAATTTTAGACATTATTTTCTCTCTGAAGGAAAGCTGCTGGGATTTTTAGCACAGCCCTCATGGAACGTGTGATACGTCTGTAACACAGGAACCACTGACCAGAGTTCTCAAATGAGACAACAGAAAAAACCCAAAGGTTTATGAATACACCAAGCTTATGAGAACAGTCAGGCACAGCTTTGTAAGAGAACATTTGACTGTCCTGCCTCCCCCAGCCCGCTTTCTAATATTATTTAAGAACAGGGAAGCAGTTCTGCCTGCTTGTTGAGGGAAAACAGGAGGTTTTCCTGTTTTCAGAAACAGGAAACAGAAGTTGTAACAGGTAAAAGGAATAAAACTGGGCAGTTTCAGGAAACCACCAAGTATTCTAACCTCCCCATAAAAGGCTTGAAAGTCAAACATAAAACCTTTCAGAAACCAAATTTCTGTCTTGCAACAAACAACATCATTACAAGAGAGACACAATAGGGAGAAACCCTCCCCTAGCCCAGATAATAAATAAGGATTCACAGGGCAACTCAATTAAACTTCATAAAAAGCAGTAGGCAAGCCTTGCTAACCCCATTTCACCACAACACTTGAGTGGTTTGTCCTGGGTTTCCCAGTAAACTGGTGGTGATAAGGGCAGGGAGAAATAAAAGCTCCAGCTGAGAGTGAGGATTGAGTTTTTATGTCCTGTCTCCCACACACATCCTGCCTGGAAACACTGGACACCTCCAAGCTGGGCATCAGGGAGATGGTACTGCAGAAAGTGAGAGATTTTAAGAGAATCAGACAACTCCTGGTTGACTTCAGACGGTTTAAAAAAGATAAAGCAGCAAAACCTCCTGTGTCCACACCAGGATTAACAAGATTTTACCAACAGTCAAAGTAGCGCAATTTTCCTGCTTTTCCTAAAACAGCCAAGACCCAAAATCGCTCATTCACAGAAAAGGAGATGCACCACTCTCCTTTTTGTTGGAAAGCTCCAGTGCACAGCACACAACTCGAGGGCTCCTGACATTACAATGCAAAGCAAGGAAAAACCACGAGCCAAGAGGAGCCAGGTCCCAATTTCCCATTCCAAGACTTCGCAGCTCACTGGCAGCACGGTGCCTTTTGGTGCCAATTTCGTTTTAAACCATATTTCCAACAACGTCTTTCATGCCTCATTCGCTACTAAAGTCGGAATCAAAGTCAACAAAAAATAGCTATTGTATGGCAACAGGCCCAAAAGCGTTTTTTTTTAATTAACACGAGATTTTTAAACTGCTTTCACTGAACTTAAAACAGAGGCCTTGAGATGCCGGGGCACCTGTGGGGAGGTTATCCAAGGTGTCAATGTCTAATGTGATCCAAAGAGTTCTCCCATTACAGGAGACACTTTGTTGTAGCCAAAGCCTGAGAAATGCCCATCTATTAAAGGCAGGGAAGTCCTTTCTCTCAAGCAGTTTCCTTTAAATACCAAGACCCTGGGAAAACTGGCTTATTACTAAGAGCTGCTGCATGCTCTGAGGGGGAGCAGGTGGAAACAAATCCACAGGAGAGCTGGAAAAACCAAAAACCAGGACCCATGGCCTGGCCTCTTACAAGTCATTCCCACAGCAAACCAAGGACTTCTCAACCCACACACTGCAAATCAGCCATCCTGATCCTCTTCTGTGTTCCCCAGCTAGAAAGATCATCTGGAAAAAAACACCAAGTCCCCAAAACCACGGAGCACCCTCGTGTTCCCTGGGCTCCCACTCAGCACCTCCTCCCCGGCCGTGGGTGAAGTGTCCCTCAAGGTTACACACAGGAGCCACCCCTGTGTAACTCTGGTGTGACCACACAACTCCTCTCACTGCAGGGAACATTCCACCCAAACAACTTTCACACTAGAAATTACTGGGCCTTTCTTGATGAGCAGAGTGATGAAACCCTCGTGGTGACAGCGCTCAGAATTCCTGAAGAGTACCTAAGGAGGGATTAAAGGCACCACCCTGCTTCTCATCCCCAAACTCAGGTCTGTGACCCCCAGGATTCCCCAGCCTGCCCCACTAAATGCTCCCTGGGAGGTTTCTGGCAGGTCAGGCACCTTCTGCTCTGCTCTCCCAGAGTTTATCAGGAGTTGGGTGGGAAGTACCCACTCTGCTCATCGCTGTGTGAGACAAAGACACAAAGCTTTAAATTCTCCTAATCCAGGGAATTTAGGAGTACACAGCACAGGAGGCTGTAATTCAGGGCTGGAATATTATTATTTATCAACCTTTTCTTGTGGGCAGCACAGATGACACGTGGAAGCTCTTCTCATCAGATATCTCTGCTCTTTGCTTTTTCCGGCAGAAAAAAAGGAATTGTCAGTTCAAGTCCAATAATCCTTGGCACAAAAAGGACTGGGAGGGGAAAGTCACTTGGTTTTTGAGATGAGGGGGTTGCTGGTTTACCTTTTACATTCACTATTTGTCCTTCCTCAAGTCCAACTATTTCTCAGAACAACTATTCATTAATAATTCCAGTTGATGGGACTACTTACTCAGGTATTCCTAACTCACTGTGTCAGCAGCTCGTGGAATTAAGTGAAATTCATTTGCCAAGACAGAACAAGCTTCTTTTACAGATTTGTACCAGAGAATTGACAGAAGTGAACTGCAGGGAAATACCAGAGAAGTTCAACCTGACTCCATGTTTTAGAACACGTTTTATCTAAACTGAGAATTTTCAGGATTTACAAAGTAAGCACTTTGTTTGTGCATCCATGTAACACATGGCCATACTCCTGAGCAGCTGAAACCTTCCCTGAGGATGCTCCAACACCCACTACCAGTCACCACTGATGTTTGATGGCCCCAGCAGAGCAGATCTGCCCTCTGGGAGAGCACAATTCCAACCTGAAAGAAAAGCCAACCCCATCACTCAAGGCACTGCAGCAGAGGGTGCCTTTGGTACAAACAACTGGGAACAAGTGAGCAGTTTTCAGATCAGTGCAGGAGAAGTCCTGAGCAAGGAGGGAAGCTCTGGAGGCTGCTGGTCACCCTACATGGCATTGAATGTCTCCAACCCTGGCCTGAAGTTGGAGCAAAGCACACAGAATGAAAAGGGAAGTTCAGTCCTGCACGAGGCCACCACAGGCCTTGGAGATGCAAGTCTGAGCACAGAAAGGAACCTGGCTTTAATCAAGGTTTTCAGATAAAGATACCAGCACCTCTTTTTCCCGTGTCTAAAATGTCTGATGCTGTACTGCCTGCTCCTCTGCACATTGCCTGGCCATTCCTATTCCAGCTAAGAGGGAATCCTACACATACAACAATAAAGACAATCCTCAGGTTTGCTTTTCCTGGTTCCACTCCTCAGAAGACTTGTGACACTGCTGAGCCTGACCACAACCAGCACCTGAAGTCTCTCGGAAGTGCCTGTATTTATTGGGGAGGAAGGAGACACATCAGTTCTTACTCAACAGAGGTCAAAATGTGCCCTAAGACACCGAGCTAGAGACTCCTACCCTGTATCACAGTTCTGTTGAATGTAAATTGATAATTCTTGGTAACCGACCAATTTCAGTGTTTTGGCCACAAGTTTGGTTCCGATTGTTTGGGGATTTTTTTCCTTCTTTAGGCTGTAACACACCCCAGAACGCCCCAACATGCTCCCATCTAATAAAGAACCCAAACAGCCCCAGTTTTGAAAAGGGCCAAAACCAGGCAGGAACAAACACATCCTCAGACCCATCAAAGAAATCATTTATACCAAGGGGAAAGTCACATAACCAAAATAAACAGCAAGCCCATTGTGCGGAGCAGCCCTGCCACCGTTCCGACAACACAGACTCTATTCCAGGCTGAATCCAACATCACAAGGAAAATAAAGCCAAGGTACAAACAACGTGCCCTCGCCCCCCGTTGGGCCCGGGGCAGAGGGACGCGGGGCTCAAGGTCACGCCGGGGGATGCGGAGAGGGGCGCGGGGCTGCCCCGTCCCGGGGCCGGCGGAGGAGGCGAGTGTGGAAGTTTATGAGCTCATCAGGATGGTTGTACCATTACATCAGAGGCAATTATAAATGGCCAAGAGCAGGGGATGGGGAGCCAATCAGATCACAGATGGGATGTCAACCTAAGACCAACTGTCTCCTGGCTTTGACAGAAGGATTTTACCTCCATAATTCAAATCCCAAACCCAAGCGATCCGCACTCGCTGCTCCCATCGCCCAGCTCCCCGCCA
>VWZU01016229.1:276518-301932 GCA_013397095.1 Sterrhoptilus dennistouni | reverse complement strand
GGGGAGGGACCTGGGCCTTCCCATGTGGTGAAGTTGCATGTTAATTCTTTGGTTGTTATGTTTTCAGGCATCCTCATCACGAAGCAGACCAGAAGAAGAGGATGAAGAGGATGCCATCAGCATCCATGGAGTGGTAATATTTTATACTTAATCTGTCACTCTCTTTCTCTCTCTTTCTTGTTCATTTCTTCACATTTACTGTTAAATAAAATCCATACAATTGACTTCAGCATATGGTCTCATTTGCACCTTAATTTGATCAGAGGCATCTGTCTTAGAATTTTAATAACCAGATTGTAACCCTAATGAAGCTGTAACACAAAAAATAGTATCACCCATCTCCTGTGGTTTTTGTTGGTTTTTTTTTTTTTTCATTTCTCTTCCTGTTGTTTTTCAATGTAACAATTTGAGTTGTGAGACATCCTATTTGATTCATAATTGACTTACTTTTAAAATTATTGCTTTGATTTTCATGGACTTTTCATGAACTCATAAAAAAAGATTTGCTGCAAAAAAAATATTTTTGTGCAAATCAAACCTCAGTCTAGTGTGAAATTATGAATTTTGATTTTCACTTTGAAAACTGGCAGAATCTGCCTAGAGGAAGCAGCATATATCCACATATTTTCTTACTGAAGTCCATTTTGAAGAAGTTTACATGCTTGCCAGAGATGATATGGGCTTAAGTTTAAAAGCAGACCCATAATTTTGACCTAATAATGTAGAAATGTTCCTTGTTGTAGACGCTGATATTCTGGAGTAAGCATTTTACTGAAGAAAACAATGTAGTGGAAATAGAGAACTGCATAACATGTGGTCTAGCAATTTTCTTCTATATTTTGCCACCACTTGGCTTCTTTTTTAGGTGGAAGGAACAAAGCCTTATCTAATTACTTCAACTACTGTGACCCCCTGGTGTTAGCAAGATATATAATATAGAGATGGGACATTTACCAGTGACTGTATTTTCTCTCTGCCCACATCTCCTCTCCATGCAAGTAGAAACAAGATCTTTGTGCTGAGCAATCTGTGCTTTGTGTCCTATATAAATTCAATAATGTAAAAAGAGTTCATATTAAACACAGAAATATTCTCCACCAAAGAGCTTACAATTGGCACTATCCCTATATTAAAAGCACCTCCTCTTTCTTCATAAAAAAACCCCTTCATTTCAACTAATGATATGAGGGAAAGCAAACAATTTTGTAACAATTCACTTATGTATTCACCAAACATGCAAACACTTTGTATTAGTAGTTAAACTTTGGGATTTCTCATTCGTTGTCAGAAGTCAAAAGTCAGAGTTTGGAACTCCAGAACCTCATTCACCCTTCTGTCTTTGCTTATATACATATTATAGATAAAACTTTACAGATTCTATTATGCTTGGTATTTTCCTGTTTTCTCATTTGTGCTCTGATGAACAGAGTCCTGTGTGTGCACTAGTAATCAATCTCGTGGCTTTGGAAAGACAATTCAATTCAGGAAAAGCCAGTGATGTGGACTGCAAGTCAGTCTCATCAAATGGAAGTTGAATGCAATGAAGGAAACGATGCATATGTGGAGCTTTCTATCACAAACTTGATTTTTGGATGACAAACTTGTACCATTCCAGCTCTGCACTGTTTGTTTGATGGATCATCTAAGCTGCAAAATACTTCCTTACTCTGATAAAATGTATGCATATCCTAGATAAGCAGTTGGGGGAATAAGGCCCAAATCTCACAGAAGTGCAAGAACAATTGATTAACCAAAGAAAAGTAATATAACTTTTTTTTTTCTTCCAGAAATTAATACAAGTAATTGCATGTGATATTTTTAACTGGTGAAATATTTCTACTTATATTAATTTATAGTTATACTGAAGATATAGTTATATCAATTATATATATTAGTTATATATTAGTTGAAAAATAACTTTTCAACTCATTGCTTACTGCAAGATCTTTGTCTAACAGCCACTGATGTCTGAGAGAATTTATTAACACATTTTACAAAGAAAATCCTGTTCCTTTTCTGATCTTTCCCCATACTTAATTATTTTCTCTATTTTTACATTTTACAGAGGAATATAGCTTACACTGATTAAATATCAATTCAATTATTATAAGCTAATAATCATCATTAACAGGACTAATAATGTTGCATTGATAATCTTTCAGGCACACATTATGAATGGTGAAGAGGCTTCTTGTTTCCTTGCAGTCAAATAATATTTGATTTCAAATTCGTTGTCTTATAAGAAATTGTATTTTTCTATTCACTCATATCATGTGATGGTTAGTCTAGCAAATTAAATCAAATTATCTTTTTGGAAAGATATAAAATATCTTTATATTTTCACTCGAGGGCTGAGTCTCTTAAATTTCAGTAGGCTCCAGACTGGTCTCATAATAACATCCAAGGACAGAAAGCTGTTGTTGCAGTTCATAGAGGAGGAAAGCCACTACATCCATTTCTAATGCAACCTTTCCAATTTCTTGTTGTTATCAGTATTTTTCGTATCAATCTGTTTTAGCTAAGAAGTGCTGAGGAAATTGCTGTCACTTTTCAGAAACAGAAATTTGGTAAAACGGAAAAGACAAAAAAAAAGTTTAATTTATGATTGGTCTGGTGGATCAAACTTGGAAAACAAATGTTCCTTCCAGGATAATCTTACCTTTTTGCCCAGAGAGGCTGTCTCCATCCCCAGAGTTTTCAAGGTCCTGCTGGTTAAACCCCTGAGCAGCCTGGCCTGATTTCCAAGTTAATTCTGCTCTGGGGAAGTACAAGAGGCCTCCTGAGGTCTCTTCCAATTTAAAATATTCTGCTGGATTTGGCTTGGGTAGAGTTGATTTCCTTCCCAGTGGCTTATGTGGGGCTGTGTTTTAGGTTTGTGCTGAACACAGGGCTGATAACACAGAGATGTTTTTGTTATTGCTGAGCAGGGATCACACAGAGCCAAGACCTTTTCTGCTCTTTGTGCTGCCACACTGGAGGAAGCTGGGGGTGCCTGGGAGGGGACACAGCCAGGACAGGTGACCCCACCTGACCAAAGGGACATTCCAGACTATATTACATCGTTTATATCAGTATAGAAAGCAGAGAGAAGAAGGAGGAAGGGAGGAACATTTTGAGTGGTGGTTTTGTATCCCCAAGTCACTGTGATGGGGCCTTGCTCTCCTGGGCTGAACAGCTGCCTGCCCATGGAAACCACTGAATTAATGCCTTGGTTTTCTTTGCTTCTGAATGTGTCTTTTGCTTTCCCTATTGAATTGTCTTTATCTCAACCCATTAGTTGGGTTTGCCTTCTGGTTCTCTCCCTGGTCCTGCTGGTGGGGGAATGAACAAGCACCGACTGGGCCTTGGTTGCCAACTGGGGTGAAATCCAGGCAACCACATATCCTATGATCCATTTACAATTTCTACCTTAGTCTTCAGCACAATTAGGGGTATTCAAGAACCCACCAACATCTTCTCTGCCTGCAAAACTGGCAGTGCTAAACCCATCCCACTATACTAGGCAAACATACTGAGTGACATAGGTAGTGACATTTGTGCTGTCCTATTGGGAAACAGTGCTCTGGGTTTTCTCTAACCAAGATACAGAACCACTACACTCTGATAGGAACTGTGTGAATTGTACAACTAAGCAACATATCTAAATTAATTTCCAATGAAGAAAACCAAAATCTTAACGTCTCTGAATGCCTAGTACATATTTCCCCCCCCACTAATACAAAAAAAAAAACCAAAAAAAAAAAAAAAAAAAAAAAAAAAAAAAAAAAAAAAAAAAAAAAAAAAAAAAAAAAAAAAAAAAAAAAAAAAAAAAAAAAAAAAAAAAAAAAAAAAAAAAAAAAAAAAAAAAAAAAAAAAAAAAAAAAAAAAAAAAAAAAAAAAAAAAAAAAAAAAAAAAAAAAAAAAAAAAAAAAAAAAAAAAAAAAAAAAAAAAAAAAAAAAAAAAAAAAAAAAAAAAAAAAAAAAAAAAAAAAAAAAAAAAAAAAAAAAAAAAAAAAAAAAAAAAAAAAAAAAAAAAAAAAAAAAAAAAAAAAAAAAAAAAAAAAAAAAAAAAAAAAAAAAAAAAAAAAAAAAAAAAAAAAAAAAAAAAAAAAAAAAAAAAAAAAAAAAAAAAAAAAAAAAAAAAAAAAAAAAAAAAAAAAAAAAAAAAAAAAAAAAAAAAAAAAAAAAAAAAAAAAAAAAAAAAAAAAAAAAAAAAAAAAAAAAAAAAAAAAAAAAAAAAAAAAAAAAAAAAAAAAAAAAAAAAAAAAAAAAAAAAAAAAAAAAAAAAAAAAAAAAAAAAAAAAAAAAAAAACAACCCCACAAACACACAAAAAAAGAAGTCTCATGCATTATTTCCTATTTTTTAGATGTGCAGACTCGTGTTTATTAATAATTACAAATATTGTTACCTGAGGATCTTCCCCTGCAACATATATCAATGCTATTTCCAGCTATCCTACTTTTTATTGTGTCCTGTTTCAGAACAAAGAAACATGTGAGGTAAAGTGTGTTCTTTTGGTAGCCTGCTTTGGACTTAATTATTTGGATTTATTTTTAGTATACCTTCCCACCCTAGCGTTCAACTTGTTCTTTAGGTACATCACATCAAAGAAATACACCTTCTATGCATACCCAGTCCATTATCAAGATTTAAACAGATAAAAAAAAAAACTTCAAAAGAAAATGGTGCCTTGGCAAGGCAGTTGTTGACCATTCTCTTTAAGCTTTTGATAAACCATTTTTTGATAACCCAAAATGCCAAAAGATAACCTGTGAATAAAAGATCAAAGCTTCATCTTAAAATATGATATCCTAAGAGACAGTGGAAAGCAAAAGACAAATGTGCTACTCCCATAATATCTGCACTGATGACAACTACACTTCAGGGTTTCGTTCTGGCCAGATGCTTGTAATTCCTGAAGGACTCATGCAAGTTGGAAGCATAAATGGATTTCTATGGTCTAGGATGAGATCAGACTACATTAAGCTCTATCCAGACTAATACTAAGAGAAAAAATAACCTAAGCATATTCTTAAGAATGAACTATATTGATCAATTGTAGGTACAGGCATCTTCAGGCAATGACAAACTGCCCTGTCTGTAGCTCCTGCTTGGAGAACAGTTAACAGCAACATGATTCATTTGATGAGGGAACCCCCTTCAGAGGAGTGAAGAGAGGAAAACTCCACAGAGTGAGTCCAGAGCTCTTTTTCCTCATCCTCTTCTACCAGGACAGAGGAGCAGTTTGCTGCCTGTAAAACCAGAAGAGAAGCTGCATCTCAGGACTAATCCTGAAATATTCAGACACTATCAGGGACAGATTGAGACTGTAAGTAGGATTTGAATACAGTCTTGTGACCTTGTAACTTGTCAAATTAGTATTCTGCATCTTAATATCCTAACTTCAGTATTTGTGAGATACTGTGATATTAGTCTTTGGCTGGCGTTGAGGCAGGAGGTTCTCTCCCTTGTCATTTCCTTGTTTCATCCTTAGGTATTCAAAGACAGAAAGTGGTCTATGGATTGTAACTACAATGCTCTTTTCATGCTTTGTATATGATACTCATCTGTCCTGGTTTCTCTCTTGTCCTGTCAGGTAGCTTTGGTTTAATAGCAGGTGGCATTTCAGCTCTCTTGGTTCACTAATTTTTACTGAGATACGGGGAGAAACTAAGTTTATGCATCTTATTTTCATCTCTGTGCATGTAAATGTCACACAGGGAGTTGAAAATCCAACCTGAAACATGGGAAGAAAAATGTTCCAGCATTCAGTAATATTTGCATTTTATTTTTACTAATGACTTCATTTTTCAGAGTTTTAGATAAGCGTTAGGACAGCCACATCACTGTGATTCATCAACAGAAGCCTGCTTTATCACAGTGTTGTATTAAAAAAACCCTTTTGTAATGCTTTATACTTTAGTGGTTTTAAGAGATCAACATTCATCATTCTCTATCTTGTTGGGCAACACTTCTTCGAGAAAAGCTAGAAATGGAATTGATTTTCCCAATTTTATTAAAGAATCGGTAAAGCAGTGAAGTGTTATTGGTCATGCCTGTCTCGCCGTCTGCTTTCAATTGCAGGCCCTATTGTCATGTACACAGAAAGCAGCTGTAAGTGCAAACAAGATAGCAAGGAAAATGGCACTTGCTGGAGAGCACAGAATGCTCTATTCAGGACCTTTGTCAGGATTTGCTCTGAAATTACGATTGTATCTTCGGTTACTTTATAAACTTATTTTCTGCCTATTACTGAAACGCATAAAATGTTTCTCTCCAGGAAGGGTGGTTCACAAAAGTGCTTAGGTTTTAGATTACCAGGATTTTCTGCACTATGCAACAAACAGAGCAAAAATTGTACACAACCCCTGCAGTCCTTGTTTCCTAGAGAAGGCTGTGTATGCATTATGTTTATAGGAGAAAGTAACTTCTGGTACATTTTTGCTGATAGTTTAAATTGCAAATTAATAGGCTACAATGAGAAACTTTGTAAATGGAAAAACTCTGAACTCCTGAATAAGAAAATAGAGGATTTAAAAGCAATCCCTGCTGATTCTTTCCTTTTAATTGTTCTTCCCGAAGCAACTTTTAACAGTTGCAACTTTAACTTTACGGATTGCAACTCTATGCACACAACAGCCTCTAGATGCCCAGGAAAAAAATACTTCTGAAGCTAACAGTGCTGTTCTTGCTCCTTCACAGTTGTTCTTGATCCTTCTACAACCTCCATCTTCCCTCCCAACACAGCCTCTAAAGTGACATGGAAAGAAATCAATAAAAAATTGCATCCCTTGCACTCTTGTGAAACCAAAACAAAACTCATGCTGGATGTTGAGCTTCTGTCAGGAGCATTAGACAAGAGAAACTCTATGTTCTGACCTTGCCATTCAATAGTCAGTACACAAATCCTTTTCTATATTCGGGAATTCAGTGCTGCTGCTGCTGTTTAATTACTGTTATCATGACAGTGTACTGGAGGCATAGACACCACTTCTGGTCTGAAAAGCAGGAAATATGAAAGTGACTGTAACAGTAAAAGCTTTACAATATAAGTAAAATAAAAGACATAGTTGTGTATGAAGTACAAGGAAATAACAAAAAACTATTAGGACAACAGCCTGAAAAGACAGAATTTCATTTCCTAACTACGGATTTAAGAAGGATGAAGGAAGATAATGGAGAGGCTTTGTTGATATTTCCAAGGTGCTCTTCATTACTTTATTTGCATGACTGCGAAGACACTAATTGCTTCCAGAGCTAGACATTGCATTCAAATAGTTGTATTTGGAAGTCTATGATGAACATAAAACTCTGAATTTTTCTGCTCCTTTTCCAACATCAATGTCTGTACCACATCTTGTGACAATAATTTCCTTGCCTTGTAATCAGCACAACTATACCACCTTGGCTCATCAAAAGTAAAGCAAAAATAAAAATTAGGTGGGACTGTAGATGGGTTAAAAATAATTTGTAAACCTTCAGCATAGGGATGTTTAGCCATGGGCAGCTTGAGGATTCCACCAGTGATAGCCAACCTATCTAACATGGATGGTGACTACTTCTCACTGAAGAATGGGCTGAACAAGCTTGTGAAATGATAAGAAAAGGAATATAGACAATATCCATAAACATCAGAGAAACCTGGTGGAGATTTAATGTGATCTAATTTATCAGAATCTGAATATGTGATCTGGGTAGATAGAAAATTCTCTGCAATCACTAGGGAACAAGGAGAAGAAAATATTTTCACCATCCATATGGTATATACACATGAACTTCTTTGAAGGGAGAATTTTTAAGTAATTCAGGCTCTTCCCTATACCACCGCCACCACTCCCAGTGTGCCTTTCTGGTTGTTCCTCCTGTAAAAGCTGAAGAGGATAAACCTTAAATTTTTACTTTGTGAATAATAATTGCAGCCTTAAGTTAATAAATAACCACCTTTAGTAACCAAAGGGAGTGCATAGTGACATAAAAATGATAATCCTTCTGCAAGCTGATTGATTAAAAGTGTGGCTCTAACTGCACAAAATTGCGAGGAATTGTTCATGTAATCTAAAAATGGCAAACCCAGGCTCACAGGATATTTTATAGAAGGTGGTTGGAAAATTCTTTTCTACCACATTCTTTTAGTCTTATCATATGTGAGAAAGATAGTTTTGGTTAAGAAAAAAGGGCAGCTTAAGAATAAAGATTGAGCTAGTTATTTCAAACCGATTCTGGAGACTTTGGCAAACCTAGGAGCGCTTGGATCTGTATCTGTATTTAATTTCATATGAGCCAGCCACAACATTTGAATCCAAATTCATATCTGAACTATAACAGCCTTGGAGGATTTCAGATGGAATAGTCTGGCTTGAAACTATGGTTAGCTTCCAAATGGTATGAAATTTGCTCTGAATTGGGACTTTTCCATGCTTGTGAAACAATAAAGGCAGCTTCTCAGGCTGATAATGTGATTTTTTTCCTAAAGCTTCTCTTTTGCAGAAAGCTTAATATATATACCACAAGGAAATGTGGAGAGCTTATCACTGGGTTGGAACTCAGTTAGTAAAGAACCTTTACATGGATCTGTGCCTTCATTTCTATCACATATTCGGGAATTTTGCCAAGGTACAAAATGTATGCCTCTAGAATACCATAAAACATGTTATATTCTGAGTTTTGTGTACAAAGGAGAGGCTGTACATGCAATTACGAACACAGCTACACCATCTGTGTATCGAGGCACATCATAAGAGTATTTTGGTTTTATCCTGAGTCAGTGCATCACATACACTGTTAAAATTCATGCTGGAGTGGTTGCATCTATAGCCTTCTCCAGCTCTTAGGCTGATGGGCCTCCCCAGCACACACAGTTTTTCCAGGACTATCTGAAATTAAATAATACAAAATCATACAAACTAAGAGTATCAAGTAAAATATTTTTTAAAACTGCTCAGATTCCTCTCCGTAAGTTATCTCTTTGTCTGGTTAAAACCTTGCTCTCTGAGATTGTCAGTCTCTCTGTGAAGTCAGAAGAGACTGTCTCAGACCCTCAGGTCCACAGTGGCAGTGGTAGCCCTTCTGAAATCACAGATGGAGGAATAAAGTTTTATTTGGAGAGGGGCACATGCTGTTGTCTCATAAAGTTATCTGGAAACAATTTTAAACTCTGTCTTAAAACTATAAAAACTTTTATTTGTCAAAACACATTAACATGAAAATGTATGAACTACTGGTCTGCAGCAATTTGGATGTCATCTTCTGGGGCTGCTATTTTTACTGGAATTTAATTAATTTTATGGTTCTACTGAACCTTTTTCTGATTAGCATTTTTTTGTGTGTTCTTATGTACAGTACAGAAGAAAATACTATTAAGCCTGCCCATCTCTACAGAACCATGGTGAGAAAGTAAAGACAGAAGAATTAATCCTCAGTTATTCTTTGCATGTTACAATTACCATTTCTTTTTTTGTCAGCAAATCAGTGTTACAGAGCAGGCCTACAGCTGTGGTTATGGAACCAGTACTACAGACTTCACATCCCCACTTAATCACACGAGTTCCTTTTGTATCCTCTGACAACAAGTCATTTCAGGTGCTACCTGTTTGGGGCAATGGACAGTACTGGGTTTTAAAATACACTTCCCCAGTGACCATCTTAAAATGCCTAACTCTAAATGAAAAACTGAATTTCTCAGTCTAGCTGACTGGTCCTTGAGATTATGCAGCCAATGCTATAATGTCCTCACCTCAGGAATCTCTTGGTTATTTCTCCTTCACCTCCAGGCCTGAGGATCAGCCAAATCTGGGCTCTCCTTTCATGTCAGCCAAAGAGGCACCTCTGCCCCCTTAAAATCCTCATGCATGACAGTTTACTTCAAACACTCTTGCTTTCTTAACAGACAACTCTATTTTTTAAAGAAACTGTTCACTTACCCAAATTAAAGAGGCACATGGGAACAAAAATATAGCAAAGTTCTAGCATGGGAGACAGATAGACCAGTGAAGGGAACATTTCAAAACCAATGCAGCCTCAAGGAAGGGCACATTCAGAATGCTCTGTACTGCATGCTTAACAATTAAATATGACTTGACACTCACCAGTTGTATCTTAGCCAAAGAAATGGAAATATGCAAGTTCATCTTTAATAAGGACAACATGGGACAGTGCCTCAGCTAAGCCTATTTTAAAGAAAAAAGTACAAGTATATAAGCTGATCAGCTTTTATATGGGTTTTCTGTGCTCTGGATTCTTTAGAGAGTCATCCTTATTTAAAAAAAAATAAGCTTTTCAGAGCATGTGTAGCTGAAATCTTTCTATTAATCTGAATCAATTAGATTTAAAAAGAAATGATGGAGTCTATAGAGACAGGTTTAGCATTATCACATTGGTGACAGACTGATGCACGGGGCTTCAGCAGCATTATCTAAATATAGTGCCTGGCTCACGGATTTTCAGGAGCTGTAAGAGATCTCTCTGAAGGACAACAAAGAAATGGGAAAGAAGGGGATTTGCTTCAACTGAACTGAATGCAAATGGCATCTCCAGTCATTTCATTTGCAATAATCTGACACCTTTTCGTTTCCGTTTCACACAAAAAGTAGAAGATAATAGGGAAATAGTAGTGGAATAAGAGGACAGAGTCTGACCATTAAAATGTTTACCAATCTAGCATGATGCCTGCAGATGCAATAAAATTGAAACTGGAAAGGTGTTAGAATTGCTGCCGGTTTCTATTCATTTGAATGGCAGAAACCCAGAATTCTGTTTTATGGTTTCATGTAGAGGGTCAATCCATTATCTTTCTTTCTTCCTGGGATCAAATAGCATTTCTGTGAGGATTAGGTCTCTTTGGCATGCTGAAGTGGAACCAATGTGCAGAGGTTTGAATTTTGAACCTATCTTAAATTGAACGGCTTTAACAAATGGTGAGTTGACTTAAAAATTGAACTTGAAAATATAAAATGGATTTTTAAAGGTTTAAAGCATGGATAGTCTCTTAAAAAATGCTCCCATAATAACTCAGCTATGATCCAGAAATGTCACAAACATAAATATTATGAACACTGGAACAAATTAAGTAGCTAAAAAAGAATTAGCAGGTTGCTGCCCCATTTTCTGTCTACACAGTGAAAAATGTATGATATGCAGAAAATAAAGGATGCTGTGAGCTTTTTAAAGTGGATGAGAATGAAGAGAGGTAAAGGAGTAAAAATATTATATTATGCAACATAATTATGTGCTCTAATTATCAATGGCAACAATTTGAAGCAAGACTTAAAATAATCTACTATGGGCATTCACTAAACCCAGGATAAGATGGTATTGAAGAACTATATCTATTGTTTTTAAACATAAGGATGCATTTTATTTTATTTGAAGAAAAATGTATTCATCAAGGTTATAGCAATTACATATATAATTTAAAAAAAAACCCCATGAAACCAACCTCAAACCAAAAGCATATAGCAAAATAGTGTTTACTTATGATAGCTTCAGATTTAGGAAAGAATGCGAATGTTTATTTACTACTCTATAATTGACAGTCTTCACAAGAAGGAAACAGCAGTACTTAAACCAAATAAATCCTGTAGAAGACAATTAGTGATGGTTTTCGAAAAAGAAAGTGTAAGCTGACTCAGAAATACTTCCTGAATTCTCATTTCTTACCTAGCTATTCTCATTCCTTACCTAGCTATTCTCATTCCTGCTCTGGAAACTTTGCCATACAGCAAAACTAGAATGTGCATTAACAAATCTAGAAATCAAAAGGAATCCATAGAAATGCAAATTTTTCCTCACAAATATATTTGCAAAATAAGAACTTAAATATAACCAACTATCAATAATCAGTTGCCTAACTATTGACTGAACATTAGTCACTTATTTGTTCTGAACTGACAGACCAAACAGATCTGCTTTAGCACCTGAACCCAGAACAGGTTTTAAAGTCAGTGTCCAACACAATCCACAGTTCGTTTACATGGAAAAAATATTTTCCATAGCATAACTAAGCTATGGCTAAAGAGGTGCTTTGGAAGAACAGGTCTGTTACAATTTTTGTATTCAGAGTTATTTTCCTGCAGGGAGAGTGAACACAAAGGCCACTGAAGGACATAGTGAGCTGTTTAGATTGATCTGAACACTGATATTTTGTCAAAAATAAATACATAGAAAAGTCTTTATGGTATGTCAACAGAGTATATGATGATAAGACAGAAAAAAGGTGTAGAGTCCAATCGGTGATTATGGATTTCTATAAGAGAGGAAGTAAGATGTAGAACAAGAAAGCTAATCTCCTAAAAAATAAATCTTAAAGTTCAATTTTAATAAATGTCTTTAATTTTAACTCTCATATTTTAAAATCTTAATTCCTAAGTAAGAGCTACGTTCTCTCTGGTATACCTGTATCTTTAAGGCAGGACAAAGCATTCTAGTATTTCTAGCAGAGAAATAGAAGACAACTGCAGCTAGTAGGAAGTTCTTTTAACCCCTAACTGAGCCAGCACGTCCTCATCAACAAGAAGACAGAAGAGTACTATAAATTAACTAAGAAGCCAAGAGCCTCACTGAAGCCCAGTTAATACAATAAATGACTGCAGCACTTCTCTTAAGTGTTCAGCACCTTTAAATAAATGCAGCCTGAGTATTGGCAAATAATGGACTTCGCATTTTCCTCCTCACTGCAGAAGAGACCAAAGTGGTCATGATTTCAAATCATACTCCCCACCCAAGAATTTACCTTTAGGGTATAGTGGACTAACATAAAAATACTGCAAGTAAGCAGCTCTTCCAGAGCTGGCAAAAATTCATTTGAACCACATTTGATGAATTCTGGCAAAGTTCTTCCACCCTTATTCTGAATTTCATACAGCAAATGTATAGAGCAAGACCTGACCAATACAAATATTCTGTAGATAGGTAAAGCAGTGAAAAAGAAAACATAATATTTAAGGATATGCACTTTTAGTTATAGCAAGTGCTATATGTATTGCCAATTTGTGCAAGAGAGCATCCTTCAGATGTAAATTATATATATATATATATAAGTATCTGAGGGCTGAGTTGCTTGTTTTTCTGCTAAAATAAACTTCACTATTCATCTAATGAGGTTTGCTTTTCAAGAAGAAAAACACTGAAGTATGTAACTCAGCACAGCAAGTTCACTACTTTTACATTCAATGAGTCAAGACATTTTTAACATCTGGAACAGCAACTTTGACCAATTTTTTGATAATCAGTATCTAAGATGGGAATTAAATTCAAACTTTGCCAGATAGGAACCAACTCATCAGGCTATCAAGATTTGCCTTAAGAACAATATCAGTAACTAGATCAGAAAACAACACCAAAAATATATTAACCTATTACCATCAAAAACAGATTTTTGGAGAATTTCTAAAAAATGCTGTTGGCATTGGCAGGGCAGATTAATCCAAGTATCAAACACCTTAATAGAAAAAAATCTGGAGCACAAATGCAACTGATAAAACACCAAGGAGATTACTTTCATGTATTTGCTTCATTCAACTGAACTTTGAAAAATAGGAAACTAAGAGAAAAAAAGGTCTCCACATTGCAAACCCCATGGCAAATTGCTCTTGACCACTGCAGTATATTGTAAATTCTAATAAAAATCACCTTGGTGAACCAACTCAAATAATAAAGAATCTTTGCCAACTATTAAACTTTTCTGAATGCTCAGTTCTCCTAAGTTGCTCTGCTCAGAAAGGAAAAGTATATCTAGTATTTTTGAAAAGTTATAAAACTTTCAAGTCTTAATTTTTCAAGTCTTCAATTTTGACTTTATATTGTGATTGTTTACTTGTTTGGAGATTTTTGCCTTTTTTAAAAATTTCAATTTATGTATTTTGAAATGTATCAGACAGATAAAATTTGATGTAAACTGCTTTGAACACCTCTTAGAGTAAACATTTATTGATGATGCTCTGCTGCTGCAAGCTTTAGGACACAATTAAATTTTGAACTCTGTGTGAGGACCAAACTCCTACTGAAATGTTTTTCAGTTCAGTCTCCTAAAGAGAACTGGTTTATTGCTGATAAAAGGCATGAAGACAGTGAAGTGTAAGCTTTATTTGTTCAGCCTTCTTAGAACAATGAAAATATATGACTTTTTCCATGCTTATATTAGATGAGCAAATACCATAAATAGAAAGAAAATATAGATAAGAAGAAAACAGTGTCAGTAAAGAACAAATTTAATAATGCCTAGATTTGAATCTGTCTTTTAAAAGCTATAAAATTATTATTAACCACCTGATAACTGAGGTTCTGAAAATTACTTCCCGTTGGAGTTGTGAAGGCAAGAAACAAAAGTTCAGTTTTGTTCCAAAGCTGGATTTTAATGCGCTGGTTTGAAAGAATGTAAAATGTATTCAAGTGGCATAACAGAATGTTGGACTCAAGAGCTATACTTTAGTGTTTAAGAGCAGGTAAAAGAAAAAAACATGAGGGAACTCTGATCTATCTTTAT
Source organism: Sterrhoptilus dennistouni (assembly GCA_013397095.1). Taxonomy (NCBI): domain Eukaryota; kingdom Metazoa; phylum Chordata; class Aves; order Passeriformes; family Zosteropidae; genus Sterrhoptilus; species Sterrhoptilus dennistouni. The sequence goes on along the minus strand of VWZU01016229.1, from coordinate 287,473 downwards.
TGGATTGGTAGATGTCAAATTAATAGGAAATCTTGCACCATGTCCTAGTAATAAACAAACACAGCCAGAGGGCAAGATCCCATTCTCCTTTTATGTATTGCATCCCCAAAACTCAGCTGACTAACTTTTAAGAGGAGCTTATCTCAGCAAGATTTACATTTTAAGAAAAAGACCACAGCAACAAAAGCAAGTTAATGCAGTGAGAATGAACTGTAAAGCTGCAACAAACTAGAGAGAGTTCTGTCAGAAGGCATGCCTTGAATATGGACTCACATCACAGATTTCCCGAAAAAATGGAAGGTAATTAGGATAAGCAAAGGATAGAAACAATCCTAAATCTAGGAAACGTTTCCATACTACAATATTAATTTGCTAACTAGCTGAAAACTAAAACCACAAGCACAGGCTGTTCAGGGAGAAAAAGAAAAACGCTCACAATGACCGATTGGCTAATTCTTTGCACTAGACTCAACATTCCTCACAAGACTAGGGTCTCTTCCTCTGGGTTGCATATCATGCTCTTAGAAAGAAAAGCAGAAAGTTTTCCTGGAAAGTCGATGAAAATCAAAATTGTTGCCTTAATGCATGAGTGTGTCTCTGACAGTTCAATGGAAAGTGCTATTCTCATCTCTTCTGTACAACATTATGTTATGAAAATGCTATCCTCACCTCTTCTGTAGAACGTCTGTCTCAACTAGACTCATGGCTCTCCAAATCCCATTTACTTTCCTCTGGCAAAATGCAAAGGAAGTCTATGAAGGGCAAGTCACTGGTGCTTCTCTATGCTCCTTTTTAAAATGCCACTAAGTCTGATAACCATTTAGCAAATATGAAACAGAGGGATTCTTTTCTGGCTATGTTTCTCTGTTTCCCAAATAGATGGGAAACAGCATCCAACAATCACTTGCAATAAGCTGCCTAGCTCCTCTTAACATTTTTCTCTCCTTCAATATTTGTCTCCACCCTTCTCCCTTCCACTTTGCACTAGATGAAGAGAAATATGCCCTTCCATTTTTTGCTTCTCTCCCACTGAAAGGCTTGCCTCCTAATGCACAAATGTATCTATTTAAAGGGCAATTACATAATTACAAAATCTGGTTCTGGATCAGAGAACAGCACAATGGATTTTTGTAATCATGTCTTAAGAAGATAACCTTTATAAAGAGGATATAATCTTGGCTTCCATTGAAGACAAGACGTGAAAGGAAAGCATAAAAGCTAAAACTGAAATGGTTTCTGCCAGCCGTAAATCTGTGGGGCTCAATACTCAGTGGTAGACAACAGCCATAAGAGGATCAGGAATTCTTGTGCAAAGTATTTTTAGAGAAAAGAAATTAAACAAAAAAAGAGAAGTCTTCATACTGATCAAAGGACTTCTGGGTGAAACTTGGACTCAAATCCAATCCAAAATGCAGAAAAATACTTGCCAAATTCCTAAAGGTTTGGGAGCAATTTGGACAAGTAGATAACCCAGAAACTACTGCAAATATGAAACGCTGGCTTTCAGTCAACTGCAACAAGCATCACTCAAGAAAGCAGAAACCTGTAGAGCACATGATGTATATTCTAGCTTATCTATTTTCTTTTAATTTCTTGGCAAGGCTGTGAAATGGCTCTCCAGACATCAGACTACACTGTAATTTTTTACTTCATAAGAAATTTACAGTTTCATATCTTTCCTAATGGGATTACCTTAATCATTTACATTTCAGGAAATAACTTGAGTATCAATCACTCTGACTCCAAGTAAGAGCACACAGAAAGGATCAAGATGAATCTAAAAGTTGCTTTATTATTAGGACTTCATTTTTAAAGACCTAGACATGTATTTACAGGAAATCAAAGACTGCCTAATAGACTGGTTTGCTGTGCAAAGTCTCATTTTTATTACATGAGACCTAGAAATAATTGTCCTGTTAGAATCATGTACTTTTCTTCAGCACCGGCTAACCTGAAAAGTCTTCCATACAGGTGTGTGCATAGTTTGTGTGTATTAATTTGTGTCTGATTTTAATTGCAGTCAAATTTAGATTTCAGGGACTATTTTATTGTACATAAAAGCTGATACACTGATAGCACCATGGGAAAAAAACCTTGTATTTACTTCCCCCTTACAAGCAGCACTGCTGCAGTTACAACTTGTCTACCCTCGAAGGGAGTAGCTACGTTTTCTGAGCCTTTCAGTTCTCACTTTTCCTACCATGCCTTTTTTTTTTTTTTTTTTTTTTTTTTTTTTTTTTTTTTTTTTTAATACTAAAGATCTTCTGATCAGAAGCAAAATCCCAAAAGATACCAAAATTCATATAGAGCCACAGTGTGCCACTTGGGAACTCTGCCAAAATAAAATGGCATCAGTAGGTACATCAAACCTTTATTGGGAAGAAAACTGAGCCAGATCTATTTCTGAACATTTGGATAACCTGCAAAAATAGCCAACATTTTTCCTCTTCCATTTATTTTTTAAAGATCATAAGTCTAGTTATATCTGTGTCCCACATTTGTAAGTGATGAGAATATTCTGATTTTGTGAATTTTTAACAAAAGAAATAGTAATAAACAGAAAGTATTTTCAGATTACCCTAATAATAGTTCTGAAGTATACCTGTTGTCAAGACCTGCTACTATTGCCAAAAATTGCAGTTGCTTTCTACTCAAAAGGAAAAATTTCACCAATCTGCAGAACACTGCCACAGGACAAGACCGTGCTATATCCAATAAACTTATTTGAAGTTCAATGATCCAGTTTAACTGTGTCTAGATAAATGGATTATGATGACACCTTCAACCCAGATTTTGTAAGTAATCAAAGAGTAGAAAGATAAATTAAGAAAAATAAGTAGATATGAGCATAGGTAGAATTTTTCAGCACTTTTGAAGGATATAAATATGATAGAACAGAAAAAGGTACATAGTTACACGTGTATATAAAATATACAGTTCTTTGCATGTGCCATGTTTGAAGTTGGGTATGAGGATTTGTTCCATTTAGTCTTATTTTTTGTGTCCTGTTATCATTCAAGAATTCCCTTTTTCGACACAAAAATGGTAGGTAATTTGGATAAAAGTTCTAAATCTGTTAGATTTACAGCCATATTTCTACCCAGCTTTCTAATACTTCTTTATGGTTGCCCACAACTATGTATCAGATGGAAAAGGAAATACGTATTTTTGAAATTTCCTGAAAAACCCTAGTCAGTCTTCATATACTATATTAGCACTTTACGGGGTTTTTGGTGTTGTTTTTTTTTTTAAGTCAAGACAGACCTAGATGCACTGAACAATGAGCTTTAGTTAAAAGTAATAGTAACTCTATTTGTGCTACAAGAGTAAAAATTGAAGTGCAGAGTTGCATCAAATGGGAAAAAAATGTTTTGGAAGAGAAACCATTCCAAATAATGGAAGGTGACAAATACTAAGCAGATAAGTGATCTTTAATTTTAATTTCCTGATAAAATGATTTTAACAGAAGACTAAACCTAAATGTTTTACAAACATAATTTGTTTTCTGTCTTCAGAAATTCTTCCAAGAGAATCACTTGCACACATTATATTAAATCAACCATAGGCATATATAGGCACTATCTTAATGTATTTTTAAAATATTTAGTTGTATACAGCCCTTATCTCCCTTCCCCATCAATCCCTCAGAGTATTGCCCTACTGAAAGGACTGTGAAAGTTTTGACTGAGGATATGTTTACCTTTCTATGTCATGGCAACTTGGACATGAGAGTTTTACTTGAAAGAAGCCAAAGTGCAGGAAGGATAGCTGGGTGGGTGATGTAGAGAAGCAAAAAGAAAGTGGAGGGGAAAAGCAATGTAAAAGAAAAGCAAAGAGAGAACGGACAAAATAATATGATAAAATATTGAAATAGGGAGGAGTGAAAAGAAAAATATGTTTCTGATACAATAAATGTGACAGTCTAGAGCATGAAGAACAAACAGAAGAATCAAAGGAGTTTATGAGGAAGAAGGAGACCCCATACAATTTTCTAGAAAGAAACTCTTGTTCTTGCTTCTCCCCATCATAAACAGGGTTAGTTAAGGACAGGTTGATCTTAATAGAAAAATCACTAATACAGTTTCAGTGCTACTCAAAAACAGTCATATTATATGAAAACCACTAACTGAAGTATCTAATGGAAGATTTATATTAATGTTTAACTTTCTAAGGACAGAATTAATATATTTACATCCACTGTAGTAGAAGCTTTACAAAAAAAATCTTATTCCTCTAGTTTCAACATTAGAGTTATATTATATTGGGCAACTGAGAATTAGAATTCACATACAACAGAATTCAGCTTTGTCAACCATGCAGATAAAAATTTCCTTTGCACCAAATAACTTACTGAGATCTAGTGTTCAATCTTATCAGTTCTTCACATTTGTTGAGATTTTATTGTACAAAAGAATGAGAAAATGTAGGAAAGGATATCAATAATTAAATAAAGCATTTGGGATGTTTGGATGTTTGCATTTCGAGCCTCGGAACCAATTGATTTTTAATCTTTAAGATCAGTTTACAGGGTTAATTTTATAGGTGTGCTATGCATCATAAGAGGTAGGTGTACATTGACAACTGATAATTTTGAAGAACTAACTGAGTGGGCACATTAATAATTTTCAAATGCTCAGAGTGAATATATAAATGTGAAAGATTATAATGTATAAAACTGCTGGTAACATAATTTCAAATTAATTTATCAAAATCACTCAGAATGTTTTGCTCTCCTCCACTCTTCTCTGTTTTCTCTATATTTAGTATTTTCTTGCAAAAGAAGACTTTATGAGCCAAAAACATTAGTGAGACAAAAGTTACACCTAAAAATCTGTAAATACCAATAGTTGTGCTCAGGGGATGACCCTCTCTTTTTTTTTTCTTCCATCTCTATTCAGATTTTTTGTTTTGTTTCCATTTGTTTTTTTGCCCTGGGATGCATTCCTTAACTTCAACCAGCATTGCTTTTTCTGTTCATATATAAATATGCAGATAGTTTTCACTCCTGTGAACCTTCTTGAGTGTGTCAATTGTCAGCATTTGTATTTCATCCCAATGATGAATGGAGGCATTAGAATTCAGCATTAAAATGTAGTTAGGATTGTAATGAGCATCATTAGGAAGCATAATGGGAATCAGCACTGGATCTCATTTTGGGAAATTTTAATATTTTTTTAAAACTTTATTTGCCTTATATATTTACTTTCTTTTCTTGCTAACAGGCAGGTAAAAATGCTGTAGTGCTTATTTATATGTTTTTAAGCAGAGAGTCCTATCTTCTTATCCAAGACTCATGTTCTTTTTAAATCTGGTGGGGTTTTTTTTTTCTTTTCTTTTGTTTTTGTTTTCTTGGGTTTGTTTTGTTTGTTTTTGGTTTTTTTAAACTTGTCAGAGATAGAAAGTCCTTGCAAAAGGACCACTACAGTCCATTTAAGCACACATCTTTTTATGCAAAATTCTGCTTTGTACCTCAAACATGTGCCCTCACTGAATATATTTTTTAATGAATGTCACACCCCTGGCACATAAATCTGAATAGCTACAAACTACACTTTTAGAAATAAATAGTTTAGTACTCTGAGGTGGCTCTGTAGCAAACAAGTACAAAACTGAAGCACAATCCATCGTCCATCTGAGTGAATGTCACATTTTTTTACTTTCAGAAGTTGGCAAAATATTTGCTATATCCCAGCTCAGATTGCTTTATAATACAATACCAACATTAACCAAATGACTCCACAGGGAATCCCCCTAATTTGTGAAAGTGAGATTTGAGTCTCTATGGATTAAATACTGTATAAACCCTGTGGTTTTGCAGTTCTGTAAATTTGAAATTTTATTAATTTCTTGCTCAAGCCTTTTAATTTCTACTAAGACATACTTTTAGGAAGAAAAATTGTTTCTTCAATAAAAATACACTCAAACAGTTCCTACTTTTTCAACTTCCTTTGAGCAGATGGTAGACTACATAAGTTAAACACACCCATGAATTCTGTGTCATTGAAAAGAAAGAAAATGCTGGGAAGAAGAAAAGCAAACTAGATCATTACTAATCAATAAATCACAGCACCATGTAGTTTCTAACACAGTGTAAGTGGGTACACGAATGAAGATCACTATTTATGCAAACCCAGCTATGCAGTAAACTGAAACTCATGAAAAACAAGGCTAGAACACAAAAATCCTAGAAGGACCTTCAGACTGAATCTGGAGAATCTCTCTAACAGCTTTCTGTACTTAGCATCTATATTAAGAAAAAAAAAAAAGCATCTGCATTAGCATTGAATAAAAATACAGACAGCTGAAAATATATTGCTATGGGTGACAAGATCACTCTAGATATATTTGGTCTGTACAGATGCATTGCCAAGAAGGTTATTAACTTAATTTTAGAAACATGAAACTTGACAAAATATCAAGAACGAAACTTACAATTATACCATGAGGCTTGAGTAATCATTAAAATATTTCTTCAACTCCATCCTGAAAAACAGTCAAAACTATTCCCAGAAAACCATTTTGGATACACAAAAAACTGTTGGGTTTTTTTTTTTTCCCCCATCCCATCATTACTTCTCTGTCTCCTAGTATATTTCCTTCTATGAGTGATGTCTGACCCTCTGTGTTCACTCATAACTATTTTGCATTCCTAAGGCCTCTAGTCATGCTAGGAACATGTTACACAAATACAGGCACAATTCTATAATGAAAAACATGAAACAATCAAATTGTGTGATGAACAGATGAAAGGAACTTGATGATTAAGCAGGAGTACATTCTCTCCTAGGCACCTCATTGTGAACCAGCAAGATCACCTACTGATAGACTGTGAGTAGCAATACTTACATCCTTCATAACCATTCTCCATTCCAGAATTATGTCTTAATATTTTACATAATGGGAAGGGTTTTTTCCTTTGGAAATGCAGGGTAATTTCCCTTTTTCTGGCTTACTGATGACTTCTTCTATGCAAAGCGCAGTGCAATAAAATACACAACGTGGATACTCACTTTCACATTTGGCATTGACAAAGCAACTATGGTTAGTCCACAGCACACAATTGTGTTGAGAACTTTGCTTTCTTCATTACTTTAAAAAAATGGTGTTCATACTCCTCAATTCCAAAATCTAAATCACCATGAGATGTGTGATATTTGTATGAGTAACCTAAACAGCAACTTATAAATACAAAAAAGTGTCTCTAAAATTAGTAATCTCGGGGTGAAAGAGCAGTGAGTTTGTCTTTTTTGGTAAATGATTCATCATGATGTCCTGGTTCTGCCCAGGACATCATTAATTTTTGCAGTAGCTGAGAGGGGGCATGGACAAGACCTGGAGGTTATTCTCTACCACCTCAGCTCATTGCTGAGACCAGAGGAAAGGACTTTTCTTCCAGAGAAAAGGAGTGTCTTCTGGTGGACATCTCCAGAGGGAGACATCCACTATTATCTATCACAGAGGGTTTTTGTTTTCTGTTGAATTGTTCACTTTCTAATACCCTCTGTCATTAGTATTATTGCTGCTACTGTTAATTTTCTTATCTCATAGCTACTTACAGTAAATTGTTCTTATCTCAGCCCATGGTCTTTGCCCTTTGGGCCTCCATTTCTCCCAATCTTGTCCCAGGAGAGGGGGAAAAAGGGAAGCAGGGAATCAGGAGAGAGCAGTGAGTGGTTTGGAGAGCCTTGATGGGGACACTGAATTAGGGAATTCCACTTCTAAACCATCACACATGGCAACACTGTTGAAGAAACTCCGTTTTGTTAATCACACGCCATTTCCAGTTGTGGCCTTATAACTAAGACAGATTACCAAAGATTTTTCTTCCTCATGGACTTTTCTCCTTATGCATAGCTTTGATTTTACCCTTTCAGGCACATTAAAGGCCCCTTTGGGAGTCTGGGAAAATAATGGATAAGAAAAAAGACATTTTAATTAAGTCTGCTGTATGACATGGGCTCACGGCCTTGATCTTCTCCATACCATCTGTCAGATTCCAGCTAAAGCTGTAGGGTAACTCCTAAAAAGTCAGCTAGAGAAAGAGAGAGTTCATTTCTCCTGCAGACTGTTTTCCATCTATACAGTGCCAAGTTCTTTATAAAGACCTGCAGCATTTTCTTTTTAATTTTCTGGAGTTGTTGCCATCCATGACACGTCACCAGGTGTAATGGCTTCTCATTTGATAACCTGGCTCTTTGTTACATTTCATAAATAATCTCTTTTTCTTTTATTTCCCATTTGCTAACATTAAAACAATATAAAAAAAAAAATATTACATTTTAATTCAGAAGTAGATTTGGAGCTCAAAAGCATTATAGATGGAAGAATCCAGGGTTCAAACTGTTGCATAGTTCCAGATGTCTTTACTCCACCATCCCTGTACCATTTATTTTCACTGTCACGTATATTTTTGCCCCAAATAGAGGAGTTTCGAGAGTGGATGAAAAGGAAAGAAAAAGCCATTTTATTTCTACACCTTTTATCTGTCCTTAACACTCTTCCTGCATCTCCTGAGAACCCACTTTTAATATGAAAATCCAAAGCATGGTTGAAAATTAATAATTCTTTTAAAAATTAGATTTCAGATTAAATGTATTTTTAGACTAGCTTTAGTTGTTATAATTACAATGATTTTGCATTGAATGGAAGTCCAGCTAGAAGTGTATTCCCCACCCTTAAAAATATGCATACACTGCTAAAGTAGCACATTTAGAAACAGCAGTAAAAGAATTTTAAACATTATGAGTCCAAAACTGAGCCTGCTAATCTTTAGACTACAATTGGTATTTGTCTGTCACTGAGTGACTTTGGTCTTCGTTTTATCAGAGTTTACCAGCTATGCATAATTCTATTTTCCAGGAGACTGACCAACATTAGCCCACTGCACCCATCATCAAAGTGGGTTTTTTATTTCTTAGCAGAGCAGTGGGCAACAGTTCTCATTACACTGATTTCATTTCCTGCCTCTCTTCCTGGTGGTGGGTCGGGTGACTCCAAGCACGCCCTTTTGTCATCACAATCATTAAATGATACCAGGCAGAAAAGGAAAAATATTCCACTATTGTTATTTTTTTATGTGCATGTATCTGCCACTCCTTTACACATCCCATTGCCAAATATTGTGTGTTGGGTTTCCTGGGATGTGATCAGACAGAGCATGCATGTGAGTACTGGATTGGTATGTGAAATAATCCTGACAAAGATGCTTTAAATAAAAAATTTTCTGCTAAATTAAATCTCAGAAAAAACAGTATTTCAAGAGGGGAAAAAAAAATACAAAATTGATCACGCTGTGGGACTTACCCTTTATTTCTTAGTGTGAAAGAAATCCCTACTGAGCAGCCCCACTGACTTAAAATAAGGAGAATTCTCACAGGATTTGCAGTTGTTGGATCAAGCTATCACACACATTGCTTTTACAGTTGTTTTTTCTCCATAAGGACATTTTGTTTTTCTCTTCCTTCTCCCTTTATAGCAGCTTAACCCCACAGTGAAGTCAAAATCATTTTACTTATGGGATGCCACAGCAAAAATCTGTGCTGCTATAGAAATGAATTTGATACCACAAATTCAACAGTGCAACTTCACTGTGGGGATCAAGTATGAAAGGGAGATTGGCTCAGAACATGCAAGCTTTTAATCTCTCCCATAATTATCAAGTGTGGCAAGATGAATTATGAAGAACAAATGAAGGGTGAATATTTTAATTATTTTCAATCTACCATGTTTCAGAGTTTCTTAAGCTCATCATTACTGTTCTATTTAGTGAGGAAGCATATATAAAAACAAAGCAAAAACTACACAAAAGTCTCAGGCATTCTTACAAGTGACAATTGTGAATGACAAAAGACAAAGGAGAGCTCCATGTTCACCTCTATTTTCTCATCTGCATTCTAAGGAATTTGTGAAAATCTTAGGATCTCTCCCCCCGGATAAGTTAAATATCTGGGGGACACAAATATTTCACGGGGAAAAGATTATGCTTTAGCTGCAAATCAAAATTTTTGGTCGCTACTCATATATAGATTATATATGAGTGCAGTTTCTCACCACTCTAAAAAACCTGTACAAAAAGACCCAACCCAACCAATCAACCAACCAATAAATAAAACCAAACCAAAACAGCACAACTCAAGGACACAGAATAACATTTTTGTTGTAGACAGTCATGTTCACAGTATAGGCAGAAGTCAAATTAAATTAATCAGTAAAACAAAAAACAAACTGATTTTCTTTTTCATCTGTAAGAAATATATATTGTCTAGGAGAGAATACCCTAAAAAAAAATACTAAACAGTTTTCAATAGAAGCACAGGGAAAAGGACAGCATATACAAGTAAAAACCCCAGACAATGGCAAGTACATGCTACAGTGTTTTGCTAACTGTATTATTAATAAAATCAGCAGTGTAAGAGACAGCATGGTCTAATCAGTAGGGGTCTGTCTGTGATTAAGGGCAGCTGTAAAATGGTTGGTCTGGGGAAGAATCAGCTAATTTTTCTGGGCATGATGAACTGGCTAACTCTGGCAAACATGATCCTGGCTCACTTAAAGCAGTTCAGTCAAGGCAACAGAGCACTGCATGGTGCATTTTTTTTCTCTAGGAAACAAGATGTCTTCGCTTTGCCTTCCTTTCTTACTTGTTCCCTGTCTCCTTTTGCACCTGAAGTTCTCTGTAACCTAGATAGACGTTTCTATTCTAGTGGATATTATATTATATCCTAGTGGATATATAATTTAAGTGCATCCAACAGCCAAATAATAGCTAAATTAAACATAGTAGTTAAAAAAAACAACAACATAAAACACAAATGCCCCAACACCATTGGACAACCAATTTCCACAAACAGACCAAAAAGTAAGCTGTGTAACAAGGTATTAAAAAAAGGCCTGGAACAAACACCTAATCCCCAAAAGAAGATAAAGTTTGAATGACTTCTCTGATTTCTCTGACA
>VWZU01016229.1:255822-276483 GCA_013397095.1 Sterrhoptilus dennistouni | reverse complement strand
ATAAATATATTATATATACATAATGAAACCTCTTGATGCCACTATAAGGATAACATCCTTTTCCTTGGCTTGTAAGTAAATTCCGTCCTGGTGGCAAAAGTGATTCATATGGCTGAAATAATCTTAAGGAATAAAAAGGCCAAAGGAGCTGATGGGCAACAAACACTCTGCAATAATTGGATGCTGCTTCTTCGGTCAAGTTTTCATCAATTACGTTTGAGACATTTCATATTTTCAGTTGTTTGATCCAGTTCAGAACTCAGAAAACAACTTTAGATGAGAAAATAGGTAATTTTCTTCTAAATTATAAACTGATGTATATTAACAATAAGAAGTTGCAGAACACCAATTCTAGAACTAAACTAAGTGCACAAGATGACTTATTGATTTTTTTCTTCTCTTTTAATATATATTCTCAGCATTTAATGAAAGTTTCAGACTTAGGATCTGATTTTTTGAAGTATAATTACAAGAGGATCTACTCCCGCTGCATTGTCAGCCTGCAGGTGGTCATCCTGCAGAAGGAAGGACTTCATTTCATACCCTGTGGCTGTGAATGAAATTATCTTATAAGGTTCTATTTTTAGGTCTAATCTGGATTTATCTTTACTCCATCTTTCATTCTCTTGTTATTGCTTCCTTCTTTAGCCATTTTCACTTCTAATGGACTAATGATTACATTATTCAGCACAAATGAATTGAAAAATGTGCAAAAGTTAAAACCAGAACTGGTTCTGAGCCAAAATATAAAATAAAGATCTTAATTTCAAAGCACAAAATGCAAGTCTAACATTGCCTTATCCCAAACTCAAAAGCATAAAAATCCTACCATTTACACCAGAGATTAACTGAAGATGCATCAGAGGTGAAATAACAAATTACAAAATACAACAACCAATACAAACCCAGTTAGAGGGGAGAGGCAGAAGGAAATCTATATACACTGTTTGGAAGAAAAAAGGAGGGCTGGAATTTCCCAGTTAATTACACAACGCTCACTACCTGCTTTGCAGGAGCACAGTAAACACAATTAGCTTTGAGCATGATGTGTGAGATAAAAAAGCAGAGCTGACAATGGCATAAAAGAGAGCCTTTGCTTGCCTTCCTTCAGTGACAGCACCAAGCACCCCGATGTCAGCTCCACAAAGAGAAACTGTGTCAGCTGCACTCTCTGATGACCACTATCTCCCCATCCAAGAGACATTCCAATTTCTTCCTGCACTAAACTTTAGCTTCCCAAAGCTACAGCTGCCAAATTACAGGCTCCTTTCCACATTATGAATCTGTTCCCTTAGGAAAGCTGGTATTTTCTTATTTCACTTTTGACCTTTTCCTGCAACTGTAAGAGAGGATGATAATTGATCCTATGGTAGGAGAGGAAAGGAGGCTGTTAGGAAATGGAAGTGTTATGAAATACATAAAAATTACTTCTCCATAGTGTCCTTGTTTTATTTGTTTTTTGTTTTTTTTTCCTTTCTCTAAGGAGAAAAGACATTTTTTTCATCCAAACCCACCCAAGAGAAAGCAAATAAAAAGGGTGTTTTGGTTTTTTTTTCTTTGACTAAATTGTATAACTCTCATTTACTCTGTAAATCTATACTCGGAAATTGCAATGCAATAATAAAAGTTAGCATGTCTACAAAACATCTTCTGTTCTGAAATATTTTTCACTACATCTGAATCAGAGCTATTTTTTTTTTTTTCCCATTCTGACAGGGTCTCTTTGCTAATACTGAATATATTTTTATGGACAGGCAGATGTCAGTTATCACGAGATTGAAACAAAAGATACTTAAACTTTTTTCTCTCACACATTCACTGCTGGAACCTGTGACTTTACCTGATTTCCCAGCAAAGGGCAAGCAGATAAAACAAGGAAAACATTTAAGGACTTCTGTTCTGGAGTTCATGCATAATTTATTTTCAACTTCTCATTTAAACACCAAAGTTGTCACATTGGGTTTTCTGTTTGTTTTTTTGGTTTTTTTTTTCCCAACTTTGTGACAGCTCTTATTCTGAAGCTCCTAAACCTTAACAATTCTTCCGCAACACTAATTTTGGTGTTCCTGTCAATCAGCCTCACCTTGTATAAATCCTGGGCAATGGCAATTGATGTGAAGGTCTGTTCTTTAGTCAGCCCTGGAAAAGTAAGCAAACAAGAAAACACACTTCATAGTGTGCATTTCTCGTACATTACATCTCACTGTACAGTGGAAAATTAATGTTTCTTGACTGTTAACTATAATTTAAGACCAGAAATTGTGACTTTTCAAGTCGTAAGTGTGAAAAAGCTTTCACTTTATGGGTACTCATGTGCATAAGCTTTAGCATAAAATATTTTGGTTTGTAAGCAGAAGTTAAAATTGCCCGAAGCAATTGAGGCAAAAGCCATCATAGATGGAATTAATGTTTAATTCCAGATTTAACTGAAGTCAAAAACAAAATGCTAGTAAAGAGTAGATCACAGATTTTAAAAAGTGTATCTGAGGCGTTGCTGTGCTTCTTGGATTGATCTGAAAGAGCAGTTTGGGAGGCGATGTTTGGCTTCCCACAGCACTCCTGTGCAGGTGACAGTTCAGCAGGCAGGCTGGAGCTGTCCTCAGGCTGCTGAGGACAAGCTGAGCAGTAACACTTCTCTCCACCCTACTGCAGCAGCTCAGGGGGCCACACACATACTGGGGACAAACACCAGCCACGCTGGGGCCATGCCTGGAGCCTTGGCACCTGGCAGTTTTAGGCATCAACAGAAATACTATCCCAGATAGTCAAAATTGGGGCTACCACACCAAATCAATCCATTTTTAATCCATTTAGCCCCTTCCATGCATTTAAACTATGGAGAAGGCAAGAAACTCAGATTTTCACACACAACAGCACACTTGGGAGTGTGCAGAGAAATGCCATGCAAGTGTTTGTGGGCTTCAAAAGATTGCATTTTGGAAGGGGTCTGAGTTGGGTCAGTCCCAAAAACCATAATTCTCATTTAAATTTTGCCTGCTAATTATTTCATACACACACAAACAGCAGTAATGGAGAACAGAGCTTTTCAAAGGCCTTATTTTATTAATAAAATAGCCTGACCTCTAAGTAAGAGCCTTCAATTTTTTTTTTCTACCTTTCAGTTTTTTCTCTTTTGCACCAGGCAGAAATCTAATACAAAAGAACGAGATATATCTACCTACCTCTATCTATCTATCTATCTATCTATCTATCTCTCTGGTCTTTTTTCTTCACTGTTAACAAGAAAACTAAAATATTAGTTTGTTGCACTTAACCTAATCTAAGCCTACAAGGTAGTTACTGGATAGAAAAGGTGCCGAAACAATGCAATTTTTTTTTTTAATAATCCCTTATTTAATAAAGTCTCTTTTGAAAATAGGAAGGGTTATTAAATTTATTTTCTTTCTTTTCTCCTTCCTTCCTAGCTTAGAATATTATAACTATATATTAAAAGGTGATATTTTCTTTGTTCCAGGGAGGCTATAAAGCAGTGTTAAACAGTGACAATCAATCTCAACTTTAGCAATGGAATTCTGCTGTTTCAGCTCCTTCCTGGCCATGTCATTAGCGGAAAATAAGTCCCGAAGGCTTACTTAAAATAAATAAATAAATCTTAAAATTTAAGTGCTTAAAACAAATCTTTACAAAGGTAATCAAACTTGAATTCCTTTTGCTTACACTTATTAATCTGAAAACATTGTTCCTGGAGTGTTCAGTGACAGAAATGTTACACCATCCCTCCCTGGGTTGCAGCCATATTATGCAGATTTGCATTTCAGTGGGTTTTGNTTTTTGGTGGGTTTTTGTGTGGGTTTTTTTTTTTTTTTTTTTTTTTTCTTTTTTTTTTTCTTTTCCACCTCAACCACATACAAGCTGGCAATCCATGAGCTCAAATTCACACAGTTCAGAGAAATAGGCATGTCTGACTTTTCAACATCAACTTGTATCCACTCCGGTAAGTTAGAGCTCATGAACATTTTATGGTTTTACTACTCAGCTTAGAAAAGCATTGAGACAGTCACCATACTGCCATAAGGGTACTCAGATAACCTCCCTTCATCCTGTATGTCAAAATATGGGAATGGAAGAAGTTGTGAAATTAGATGCATTGTTTAGAAATTAAGAGACATAGCACTAAAGAATGAAAATTTAGGATGCATTTACACAGCATTCTGAGCAAACAGTTTATTCTGGTAACATAGTACGGTTTTGAGCCTACACTAGAAAACACCCATGAGAGGCAGAATATTAGTCCAAGTGATTTGGTCTGCTGAGAGATCAGGCAACTTCTGATCCACCTCTGATCCATTCAGCATAGACAGAGGCTGCAGAACTCCATATGGACAGCTTCTGCAGTAAGACCAGATTTTGCAGGAGCTGTATGCAGAACAGCTGATGAAATATGCAGTCTTCATACAAAAATTACAGAAGTGATTATTTCAATTACTTTCTCAACCTAAATCAAAGGTTTTATTCCAGAATTTTGTCTTTAAGAAAAAAGAAGGCATGTTGCTTCATTTTTCAATTCATGAAGTCTTTCTTTCTTCTTTTGCATTAAGTGCAAGGCACCTTAAAACAGATCATTTTATGTAGATTTAGACCCCAGTTTTATCTTCTGGATACATACTGTCATGCCCTAAGATCAACATTTTTCAGTGAGGTCAATGGATCAAATTATGTCCATAGTAAAGGAAAATAATTGGCTTTTTTCTCCTGATTTTGGATGGATGATGGCCTCTGATTATTAATAAAGCATTTTTTGTCACTCAAGAAGTTTCTGTTTTCCTTCTCTTTGAGATTTATGGGCATAGGGGTTGCACAGACGTGGTTTGCATACTGAGAAGCAGAAGTGCAATACCAGGAACAATAATTCAATTATATTTTTTTTCCACGTTGCCTACAAGCAACATTTGTCATTTATCTTGCTGAATATGTTTGCATGTAAATTGAAGAGGATGGAAGATACTGTGAAATTCTAGACCTCCTTGCTGGGTGTCCACGTACAGAACAAAGTCAGGGTCTTTCAAAACCCATGGGTTTGAAAATTATTATATAAGGGGAGGAAAGAGGAAAACCTGCCAAATTCCTTCCATGCAGAGGCTGGTAAGGGTCAACACCGTATAATAGAACCTCTCCTTCAGTTGTTTACAGTCATCTATCTTCTAAGACATTTAATCTCATTAACTAAGGATGAAAAACTGAAAACAGCCTTCTTACCCTTGTTTTTCCATATGAAGGAGGCAATTCACCTATTTTTCTATTATTTCATTACCATTTCTTCCAGAAGTACATGAGCAGGAGGAAACATTAAATTAAAGACTCTGTAAGAAGAAAAATGCATTCAGTTCACCTGCACGAAGGCTGAGAATTGATGTATCAATGAAGTCCATCACATCTCCTGTTAGTCCACCAAGCAACTTCACTGCACTCAGGAAAAAGCTCCATGTGCATCAAAAAGGTTCTGTACCAGCCTTCCTCATCTTCCTGACCTTAAAGAGTTTGTCCTAATGAATGCAGCCCCAGAGGTAAACACATGCACAGTCACTGTTAGGTCTCTCATTTTCCCTAATTTCCTCTATCCTTGGGTTTATGTCACCCCACCAACTCCAGCCTTTACACTGTCTGTGCCTCCATGTCTGCTAAGCTCTAACATTAAAAGCCACAACTACAAAATCAGAAAGGAAAATAATTCATCCCTTACGGACAATTGTTGGAGCCTGGCAGTTGCAAGAAACTCTCCACCATGCTGGGGAAGACCAAGTGCATTTCACTTTCAACTTCTAAGTCGCATCAGAATTTCCTCTCATTTCACCACATCAAGTCAGAACTAGTCTTTGTCAAACTAGGGCAAGAGTGTAATCAGGCCAGTACGTGTCAAGTTATGTAAAGAAAAAGAGTACTAAATCCACTACAATAGGAAGCTGGCCTTCGAGGTTTTCTTTTTATTGGAAGCATGCCCCTTTGGAGTTGTCTTCGGTGTGAAGTCCCTGTGAATAAATGTGAAATTATTGCAACTGACATTTCTAATGACTGGTGATCTAGCTACCAAACTTCTACATTTCCGACTATATATCTAGGGCTTCATTTTTCAACAGAGATACAACTCATGTGCTTACATTTTGTACAGGAATTTAGGCCCTAATCCAAAGCCTGAATTGAGCATAAATTTAACAGGAATTAACTTTCTTCCAGCATGTATTTGTGCTGACCACGACCGTGCCTGCTTTTCTGTATTTGCATGTAGGCCCTAACAGCCATCCAAGATAATTATCTGCATCTGCACACCCTGTGCAGACCCATATATGTGTGAGCAATTGCAATAAGCATGAATCCAAATTTAAATTAGGGTGTGGGCCTGGAAGTAAAAACAAAGTAGAGCAGCAGGTACTAACAGAATTTAAAATAATTTATCCAGAAATTTTGATGGAATTTCTCTCTGTGAATAAAATCACAATAGGAAACACTGCTCTGTTAGTTTGTTTTATCATATCTGGGAGTGGATGTGTCATCGAGGACCTGTTATATCAATGAAATAATGACCTGTCACTGACAGAAGAGGGTGAGGAATTCAAAGCTGTTAGTATAACTCTGGCCCTTCCACTGAAAACATGAATCTTGATTTCAGGCTTTGATAATGATCTGCAGTACAGATCTGTTAGTACAGTCTGGTTTAAGGAGAGGAAAAAACAAAGGCAAGGCGTTGAACACATCCAATCTAAAGTTGGACTTGCTTTAAAGAGTGACCTTACTCCTTTCCCATTGCTCATTTGGTTAAAGTGACCTAAAACATCCTTCAGGGGAAAATAAGAGAGAAGAAATGAAAGGGAACAAGTAGAATAGTAAACATTGGATTTTATTCCCCACCCAGTACAGATTCCTAGCAATCTGACTACTGGAAAAATATGGTAAACTGGCAAAAGTACTGCAGTATTTTCCTCATGGTGTGCATGGTATTATTTAGTATTGTTACCACTGTTGAAATTTTGTTTCTTAAAGTAGGAAAGTAGACAAAGTCCAAAATTAACCAAATGCCGCATGGAGACAGGGAATTAGTTGAAGATGCCTGAAACAGGGCTGATTATCATAGATGGATTTTTCCAATTCCCAAGAAAGAAATGACAAGATACAGCTAGGAGTTGACAGTGGTAATCTACTGGGGTGAGATGTTCCCTGAAAGATGTGGAAGAAAAGCACCTAATGTCAAAAATTCAGTAGAGATTCATTCTCAAATTTCCAGTGGTTTTACCCATTTCCTTTGCCAGATTTCAGCTATTACTTTAATCCCAATGGGATCTTGCTGTTTACAATGTTGCTGTGAGGGAGAAGGATTGTGTTGTGGGATCAAACTTTCACACAGAAGAACCAAACAACTACCAGTCTTAAACTGGGCAGCTATGAGGTATTTCTATTCTTTCCAAGATTTTAGAGGGAATGTGTGAGCCTTTGGTATTTCTTAAAGCAACCTCAAAATAAACAGCCTGATTTTTTAACTCATCTTCTATTTCCTTGCCAACACATGCTTCAGATGAGGCCGTGTTTTTTATTTTGTTATAAAATTTCCCTTGAGGAAGCAGTTCCTCAAAGCAATTATTGGAACCTGAAGCTCATTCTACAGCGATCACTTCAAAATTATTGGGATGCTTTAATATAATCAATATTCTTTTCTTCTATGTATTGTTGGAAATTAGGAGAAAGATTTAATATTTATGTATCTTGATCAAAATTCTTACTTTAGCAGTAATAATCCAAAGGATTCTTGTTTTTCAGTAGAACAATATGCAATATTTAAGGATTAGTAACCTGACATTTTAGTCACTTTACCCTTATTTACTCTTTTTCTAGGTGTTCATTTTCATTGCTCTCTGTAGTACTAAAGTAGAATAAGCTCAAGGTAGCTCTGCAATGGCAGGCTACTTAAGTGCTGGTTTCTTGCTGTTTTCCACAATGATTCTTAAATTGTTCCATCATTCTATTAAATGAATTAATCATTCTTTTAGGTTTTCGGGTTTTTTTCAATTGCTTCCAACTTGGCAGCATTGTCTGCCAAGTAAATATTGCTGCTTAAATTTACAAATTATTCCAAATCATATGTTTTGGTATTATACATTGTGCAGAAATAAAAAGGCCAATTTTACACTTTTATACATGTGTTCTATAAATAACTTTCACAAAACTATTCACATCAAAAACGAGTCACCAAGACACATACTTCTAGTTACTTTCTAGGTCTCTCATCAGTCTAAGTCAAGCAGCCTGTTTTTCAGTAGTACAGGATCAACACTAAATTCTCTCTTTTTAGAAGAGGAGAAATTGAAGCCAGCCAGAACTGCTACATGTCTTTCTAGACAAGTAAGAAAGATACAACAAAAGCCATAAAGAAACTTAAAATTTAAACTTAATATTGGCTCCACACTTAGCTGCGCCCAACCATGGGTATGAGAGACATTTATTTGTGCTTAATCGTGGCTGACAACTTCAGTACGGTTGAAAAAGTAAAATGCTGAAAAGACCAAGATGAATAGCAGGCCTGCTTTTGGACTGCACCAGTGAGAGGTCAGAAGACTCCTTTGCTGCCTGTTTAACCTGCACTGCAGAAAGGTAACTCCTGCAAAGAGCAGGAGGCTGTTTCCCAGAGAGGGCTCAGCCTGAGAGCCACAAAGACAAAAGGAACACGTCTTTTGCAGTTTTTTCAAAATGGCACTGAGGTGGTGGGTCTCAAAGCAGATTAAAAGAGTAGCACTTTTGAGGGGAGATATGCAAAGTGAAGGTGTTTCATACATTAGAGGCAATTTTCCTCAAATGCTGAGGTTTCTCCTTAATGTACCATTATTCTCCTTTATGTTGTTCTCCACAGTCATTAATAACAACAATCTCAGTTATTTAGCATCGTGGTCATGTCTAAGTAGTGTCCGAGACAGGACACAAGAGCAACAGAAGGTGAGGACAGCAAGTTATCCCAAGCTAGATCTTAATACTGAGCTTTAAAGCCCATCACAGTGCACCTTCATAGAGTTTCTGCCATGGCTTCTTGCTCTTTGAGTATCTCAAAACCTCCACATCACTAATTAACTGTGGGTGAGAAGCAGAAATGTAGGATCTTAAGTGCCTTTATGAGCTTAGGTAAGATTTATATGACTTATATGATGGGGAAAGCACCAGGTCAGCATCCTAAAATTGCCAAAAATAACAAACATTATAAAACCAAGAAAAAGTACAATTATTTCTAATTTCACACTGCAAATGTCCAGCAGAGAACATGGTGCTGAAATCTAACAGCAACCTTTCCATTGATAGCTTGATTTGGTTATAAAATAGGACAAGAAATATCTTAAAATCTCCAGGCATAATATAATCATAACACTCAATATTTTTACTGCCTTTTTTAAAATCATAGTAACATCAGCAATTTTTGCTATTTTCCTGATGTCATTATCAATAAAAATTATCATTTAGGGCTCAGACCAATTCTACTTAGGTTGGGAATCAGGCTAAAGGGAGCTAGGGAATATCTACTATAAATTGATAATGCTTTTATTATGCATTATGTTACAGAGATGTCACTGGCAAAAAATATAATGGTAAAATACACAGTTCATTGCAATCCAAACATGAAAAATTAAGAAAAAAGTTAGGCAAAAATATGAACTGCTTTTAGTAATCAAGTGAATACAACATAAATTGTATGTGCCCTTCCAAACATGCAGTTAACATTCTTCAAGTATGAAACATGACACATTACAGACTTCCTTGTTCCACATTTATTTCATCCAGAAGCAAAAACATGCATGAAGAGAGGTAGCATGATAAAAGTATACCAGCATAATTAATTGAGATAAAAGTGTTCTCTCAAGACCAAATTCTAAACATTGAACCTCTTCTAAGTTTCAAAGTGTGTTTTTCAATCTGTAAAATAACAGTAGAAAATTGTCACTTAAGTCATTAATGTTAAGGTTCCCTTTTCTTTTTACCACTTTTACCACTCACTACACTACTAATTTGAAACTATCAGTAAAGAGCATTATTGGCAGCATAAGCCAATAAACTGAAGGCACTTCCTGAAGTCACTAATATGATATAGTGAACCCTAAAATATCAATATTATGATGTACAATCGAAAAAATCAAACAGGAAACTATCACCACCAGTAAACAGAACAAATGCCATGGCAAAATAGGTATATAAATAATGTTTAAACAAAAGAAGAAGAAGAAAAAAAAGATGGTTGAGCACTGGACCAGGCTCCCCACAGAAGTGTTCACAGCATCAAGGCAGAGTTCAAGAAGTGTTTGGACAATGTCCTCAGGGACATGTTGTGATTCCCCGGGAGTCCTGTGGAGGGCCAGGAGTTGGACTCAGTGATCCTGATGGGTCCCTTCCAACTCAGCATATTCTGTGATAAATGCCAAAAAATTATTACAATGAACACGTGAATTGTTCTGTAATATTAGTGTTGACATTTATCTATAGTGCTTTAAGAAACCCAGTGGTTTCCTATTGAAACAACTGCAAACTCGCAAAAATCTTGGCTACTGTAACTTGCACCATCCTTTACCTGAAGATAAAATCTTGTCCTAATTTCTAACAAGTTGTCCCTGAACCTTTGCAGCTTTTAGGGCCATCTGATCTACTAACTTATTTAGGAACCTGTCTGCCATTACCATCAGTACTGGAAGAATCATGAAGTGATTGCAGGTGCTGACTTTAAAATCTATCTGGTAAATTACAATGTACCCTTTTTAACAAATGTCTATATACAGGCATTTGAAGTTGGACTGAATATTGTATTTTCCATATCAAAGCATGTTTCTGTACAAAGAAAATAAGTAAACAAAGATGAGTAATAAGAGTTTGAAATACATCCCTCTAAGAACAAAGTTAAGCAAGTCTAAAATATTGATGCAATAATTCTAATAAAGACTAGCAAATCAGTTTGATTTAACTGGCGGCCATCAAAGTAATTTTGTTCTAAAAGATGTTAAAGCAAAATTCCCCATCTCTGAAGCCCAAACAAGTAAGTCAGAAGCTCACAAGCTGTATCTGCTCCAGAATTCTAAATGAATTTGCTTTTCTGTGTGATGGAAATGTTGCAGCAGGGAGGGTAAATAATGTACCCAAATACCTGCAAGTTGTAACCCACTCAGAGGCAGGCACAGCAGAAATGCATCTTTGGAGATAGTCCCACCTAATCTTTTAAGCTGCAGCTATTGCCACCTGCCAACATTTATACATCTTCTAGACACACTTAGAAAGAGGGAAAAAACCCCAAGGACTTTCACTCCCCCTCTAAGTATCCAAAGCCACCAGGTTTCTTAAAGTGTTCTCCAAGGACACCACCTATACACAGGTCTTAAAAGAAATATTTGGGTGAGAAACCCACACATATCCCAGACCTCAGAGGACTGAAGGTGCTCAGTGGGGGAATCCAGACAGAAAGCAAACCAAACAGAGGGGCCTGTGGTGGAGTTTTAGCCGCTCTCCAGCTTGCAATTTTTCCCAGTTCCACATAGGGCCTGCTTTGAATTCCTAAGTCTGTTTTAGCTCTTGCACTGAATAGTTAAACCTATTTTAAAGTAATAGCGTTTTGCTTTTGAAAATCCTTTAAAAATTAATAACTTCTGGTTTTACATTATGAATTTGTGCTTGTTAAAATCCTCCATTTCTTAAAGATGCAGCATCTCTCACAAATGTGTGAAATCATGAGGGTTGCTTAATTAAATAGTGCCTCTGGCATGAAAGTCATTATCACTCACAGCTCTGGAGTGACTTAGTTCCAAACCCCCTGGGGTCTGTGCCCATTCCCGAGTGGACTGGTGCCCACATCACAAAAACCACCTCCCAGCAGGACCTCGTGGCTGCCACCTCAGAGACAACAAACACAGATTAACTGAGTTCCCCTACTGACTGTGCTGTCAGACTCGAAATTAGTACTTCCAGAGGAGTCACAAGTAATATTAAAAGACTCCACGGGAGTTTTGTAATTCACCTGCTTTACGTGTCCTGTGGGTAGGTAAGTGTTGTTCAGCATCCAGTGTGTTTCCCACGACAATTTCAAGTCTTTATTTGCCTTGGAGATCAGAACCTCTTACTTCCCCCTAGTTTGCATCAAGATTCATTTTGAGATGCTTGCATATTTCAAAGTTATATCAAACAAGAAACAGTTTCAGGTGATTTTTTTTTTTTTTTTTTTTTACTGGTAGATTTTTAGCAGTTCTATATGAAGCAGGGCAGCTTCATGAATGCTTCAGGAATAATGTGCAAGACATATTGCCTTACTTCGACTAATAAAAATCTGTAACCAACTGCAGCCTCGTGAAATCACAATTTAAAGAGATTACACTGTTAAATCATATCTCTGCAAATGAAAAGGTGGCACTATCTCACTCTACATTATTGTCAAATTCCGTTCTTTTTCCAAATTAAACTGGTACACTCTTATAATTTCCCAAACATCCATTCATCAAGGATGATACCCAATTAAACAAAGAAACAATACCTTCCTACCTCACAAGTCTGCTGTTATCTCACAAAACTGCCAGGAACACAGATTTACTTGATTATTTTATAGAACTGCTGAGCCAACATGGCTGAAACATTCTACTCCATCCTCTGTATCATCATAAACAGCAACAGCTCTGTGCAAGGCCTGTGAATTCAATGAGCATTTTGAAGACAAACTGATGTGGTTGCACTGCTGCAGCACGAGACTTATCTAACACAGTCTGTGTCATCTCTGAAGATGCATAAAATGGAAATCACTCACTCTGATCCAAATTATTGTATTCCTGGCAATTTTGAAATAAAACCCTCATCATTTAATTGTAAACTGGGTATACACAGTCTAAAAATTATTGAAACAAAACCCATGAATCTTACAGGTTCACTTACTGGATCAGACTTTCAATTGGAAAAGAAAAAAACCCCCTCTGTTGGATTAGAGACAAATTTCCCTTCTAGCCAACCTTAAAGGTAGATTAATTGGAGTAAAAAAAAAAAAAGAAAATAGTATTTAAATATATATTTTGTCCTACATGCTTTTTGTCAGACTAGATACATCACAAGAGCAAATAACTGTTTGATATAATCAGAAATAAACCTAAGAAAAAATAATAGCTGGGAAAGAAAGTACCCAAGATGAAAATTTTAAATTAATTTTTTTCCTTGAAAAAATATGTAGTCTATTCCTTACAAATAAATTTAGGGTGCTTATAGCAAATGCAAAAAATCCTAATATAGCAAGGTGGTGCCAGCTTTTGTCTATGTTACTGAGAGGTAAAAGGCTCCCAGTACCTCATAGGATGCTCTGTTCAGTAAAGAATATTATTGGTTGGATAGCTAATTCTGCCTTCAATGATTGAAAGTAGATTACAGACGGGGATTTTCAAGCACCAGGCACTTCCTATGTACTCCTGTAACAAGTTCTGGGAAAGTAAGAGTGGCAGAGAAACAATACTACGAGTCTGTAAATGGGAATATCAGAGTTCCAGCTTTTCCAAGCTATTAAAACACCCAGAAAGCTATAGAAAACATGGGATTCATTCCTTTTGCAGCTTTCTGCCTTTTTATCTCATATACAGAGAAGTATTTTAAAGTTTAAGGGTTGTAGCAGATAGTTATCAACTTTGCCCTTAGGTGGTACAGCAACCTCGTTGAAAAATTGCTTTCAGAACCTATTACACTGCTGAGCATTTCAACATTAGTGCACTTGCTCTGCAACTATTTGCTTTGGCATATATGAATGTACTTTTTACTTAGAAAAATGCTTATTTCCTCTCTCAACTCTCTTTCCTTTTTCTTCTCCTCATATGCCCTGATAGTTTCCAAAATCTCACTTCCATTTGTTCTGTTGTAGGAGCTCTTCTCCAACCCTTTTTAATCTTAATTGATTTAGTGATTCCAAAGCCTTATTTGAGGAACTACCTGATTTCATTAACTAGTTCTACTAGCTTAACAAAGTTATATATTAAGAAAAAAAAATAAAACAAACCTCTATTCCTAGTCAGTGGATTTTATTTAAATGGAATCAGCAGCAATCACTCAATCCAGGGATACCCTGAACCTGCTTCTTACAACTACAGCTCAGAAAACTCTGTTCTCTGTTAAGAAATCCCCTTCACACCACAGGACACATCCTTTTAGCACCATGTTTTTTGCCTCCAGGAGCACTAACCTCATCTGTAGATTGAGCTATACCCAAAGGTGAGGAGCCTGCAGCAGATACAGTGCACCACTCTGGCAGGAATAACTCCAGTTCCTATTACTTTTCCTCCCCCAGCAGGGAACAACCAGAGACACTCCTGCTGATTCTCAGCTCTCTATCACCTCAAGCACTTCTTCCTCAGTTTAAAACCCTCTGCCCTCAATTATCCCCACCTGCTTGTTAGGTGTAAGCAAGTAAATAGCAGCAGCAATCAAAAAGAGGCTTCAGTGGGTGATCTATCAGAGCAGTACTAATCACAGGAGTAGCTTATTCCCTTCTTCCTTCCTTCTTTACTGGAAAAAGTCCTATACATGCTCAAATTTTATTTATTATTTTTTGTTTTACATTTCTTTCATGATACCAAAGACCAAAATTGAATTCCCTGTCCCAGTTTATGCTTGGAGGAATTTAATAAACTGGGCCTGAAGGAGAAGCAGGAAACAATGTCATTCTGTTTAGTGTTGGATATTCTTTCTTAGCAAAACAAGAGCAGCAGCTTAAAGTTTTGGTCTAGATTTAAATACAATTTTGTTTGGTGCAAGAACTGCACTTACTCAAGTTGTAGTTGTGAGGTAAACTGTACTTACTCAAGTTGAAGTTGTGTATCTGCAAAATATTAATGCACTTTTACAAAGTTTGTGTTTGAAACCCTCTCTGGGTTTTTTGAAGAGACTTTTTTTTTTGTATTAGTAATTTCGTTATCTCAAAGAAAATGAAAAAGCTATAAAGTATTTAATTTAGGAATTTAATTTCAAACAGAAAGGAGTGTACTTTAAATTATAAATAGGAAAACTGAATTATAAGAAATAGCCTTTTATTACTTTCTAAGTACAGTAATAACACCTGCTACCTTGGGCCACAAGATTATTGGCAACCAAAGTTTTAATCATCAAAACAGAAAGATTTTGTGTGCCTGGGAGATAGTTGTTTCTCTGCTACAATACATATCTTGATATTTTGAGCTTTGGCTAATAAACATTTAATAATTATTATATTAAAAGTTATTGTCCTTGGGGCTTGCTTTTGATGTGTACCATATAAAACAGGTGTCTTGTATTATTTTACTGACACTGGGGCTTTCCTGTTTGCACAGAGCTTAGAATTATTAGTTTAGAATCCAGTTGCTATCTTTGTTATTGCTTTGTAAAGTTCTAATTAGAATTTGGGGAACCTAAAGAAGTTCTATGCCTTATGAATAGTGCTTTTAGTGTCTTTTAGATGTGTGATCGCTATTCACTTGCTTTTGCTTGTTTTATTAAGCAGAGGACAGCAAAGAAATGTGCAAATAATCTTGTATATTTGATCTTTGCATTTAGAAGGAATTTATTAACAATAAGAATATGGGATGACAATCAGTACCCACTTTTAAGGAGTTAGGAAGGGGGTGGCATTTATTAAAGAGCCCTGAGCAGATGCCCTATTTAAAAAAGGCCCATTGGTGATTTAGGCTGTACTATTGCAGTATCTTAAGTCAGAAAGGATTGCCCAGGTCATCAAGCTCAGGCACTTTTACAAGCCCATGTCACATTCCTACCAAAGACTTCACCTTTTCCTCTTGAGCACCCCTACTGCTGATGCCCTAATGATTTACAAGGCAATTAAGTGCCTGACCTCAATGCTATGAAACTTAATAATGCTTAAGAAAAAAAATCTGGGTTTTCATTCAAGCTTCTGCTTTCACGTGCAGACAAGAGTTAAGACTGCCATTTCAACAGAAAATATGCAAATGATCCCTGTCTGGCTGACAGACCTCTCCAATATCTTAATCTCCCATAAACACAGCTCCACAGGTTTTTATTTAGTTCCATAAATTGTTTATAAATAATCAGTGATCATGTGTGAGGAATTCTCCCCTCCCACAAACACCACAGACTGACTTTCTGTCCCATCTGTAAGGAAGAACGCTCTGTCCCTTCAGCAAAGAAATGAGATCCCAGGAGGAATGTAGGTTTTCCATAAGGACTGATACACTCTGCATGAAGTTATCACACAGCCTCTCCTCCACAAAAGCAGGGTGAGGGATGGGAGGTTGAGTATCTCAGGCTAGAAGGTAAGCTGGTGAAATGCCCATACCCAACATTTGGCCGGCAAAAGGGAAGCATGCAGTTACAGATGTGTAAATAATTGATTTTTCAATTTAGCTACTGACTTGAATAATCAAAAATAAATTCAGAACAATTGACCCAGAATAGAAGTATTTTGGGGTCTTTTTCCTCCCTCTGATCCTCTCATTTCAAATACACTGGATGTGACAGAATGTGACAGGCTATTGAGTCTCTCTTTTATTCTTTATTGAATACTTAGGATTGATCTAGATAGATGGTTTTCAACTGGTGAATCAAAGAAAGGTCCATATTGGAAGGCCTCTGGCTACTTTTGAGAGGGTAAGATCCCAAAATGGTGAGTTCAAGCCTATCTTTTGAATTAGAAAAAAAATTTACAGGTCAGTTCCCTAGCCACTGGTTTAAGAAACCAGAAAAGCTTCAGGCCAGAATGATATATAAAAAAAAAATAAATTAACATTTCAAAACTTTCTTTTCTTTCCCCAAACTAATTTTCAAATTTGGTTTGGAAATACAGGGCCTAGCTCATATAAATACATACATATTTACTGCCTGAATAAGTCACTATTTCTGGTTGGGTGTGTGCATTGTTTTTATTCCCTGGAGAGGGGTTGGTTTTCTGGCTTTTTCTCCTGAGCTCTCTAAGTAATCAAAACCAGTTTATCTTCAGCTCTGTGGGGTGTATATATATACACATATACATACATAAATATATATATTAAAATTATTATTATTTTCCTTCTTTTTAATGGTCAGAAGTGGATTGGCAATTCATCCTATTGGAGAACATCTCTTGCCTGTTTTAGGTGACCCTTATGGAATGCTAATCACTGATTTTATTAGCAGGACACAAAATTCCATGTCCTGATACCTCTGTGAACGGCTGATCTTTGGCAGTCACGGGTGTCTCATTCCAAGATCTATCACCAAACATGTTCATTTTGGTTTTCTTATTTTGAAAATAGAGAGCTGGACTTCTGATTACTAGCTAGATATAGCAGCTGCTAAGATTTCCGGCTTCCACAGGCTGGCCAGGTGTAAGTCATTCCAGTATTCCCTGGTTCACCTGCACACATCTGTTATGTACCCAGTGTCTTAACTAGAGCCTCAGAGAGCTGGATTTGTTGAAAACACCACATTTTAAATTTGGTGCTCCATCCACTGTGGACTAGCTGAGATGTCTTTTGGATATGATTAACACAGACAATAAAGGGACTGAAGTGAGCCTGAGAGCACAGGACTGAGGAGAAGGCTCAGGGGGGATCTCCATGTGTGCAAGTATCTGATGCAAGCGAATGAAGGAGAAGCAGCCAGGCTTTTCTCAGTAACAGCCATTAACAGGAGCAAAAGACAGTTAGCAAAAACTACAAAACATGAAAAAGAAACTAAACAAAAAATAAAACCCAGGAAATTCCACCCAAGGAAAAGAATGAGTGGGCCAGAGAACTTATCTGGGCAGTTAGGCTTCGACTAAGTCCTGGAAAACCTGCTGTAACCCCATTCTGCCTGAACAGAAAGTTCCTTCAAACCTAAGAGACTGCAAAACAAAAAAGAGACATCTGTGGGTGCAAGGTAACACAAACTACTGAGCACACCAGGCTGGTGCTGAACAGGTGTGAATTGCTGTCACTGAGGGCACAGCACTGCCCTGCTCTAGTTCAGTGCTGTGTCCCCTTCAAACAGGTCAGCACACAGCTGCCAAGCACAGCAACTCTGCATCAGCCTGTGATTAAGCATAAAAGGAGTCTTCTTACCTATCTAAAGTAGTAGCCATTTCCAAAAACACTCTAAGAGCAGCCTATAGTCTCCTTTCATCCAGAAGAGCATTAGTTAAAGCACAGGCTTGGCTGTGATGCCTTGGGAAGGCTGACCTAAAACAGAGACTGGACAGAGCTAGAGAATAAAGCAGGTATTTATTGAAAGGCCTTTAGGGTACACCTTAGACAGGACAGGGCCTGACCAGGGCTACACCCAAGGTGGACTAAGAATGGATGACCAGTCACGAGGTCTCACACCTTTGTAAGTTTTGATCCATTTGCATATTGGGGTTTAATTGTCCAATTACAGCTCCAGGTTGTGAGGTCTCATTCTTCTTGTTCCTCCCTTCAGTCCATCATTGTTTATGCTTTTGGGCCTAAAAGTTGTCCTTGGTCTTCAGCAGGAAAAGGATTTGTTTTGTCTCCTTACTTTGTGAAGAGAGCTGACTAACACTTAATACAAGGCTCAGAACTACAGCCCTAGGCAGCACAGAATCTGAAAAACATGAAAGCTGAAACTTAAGGCATCAGCTGCCCATCCTTCTCCTAGGAGCAGGATGAAGCCTTTCATGCTACAGGTGAGAGCTTTTGCCAGACAGAGCTCAGACCAAGAGCAAGCATCCCCTGCCTCTCAGTTCATCATGGCACAGGTTCCAGAGCCAGCACAGTACAGGATGAGAGCAAAACTACAGACTCATGGGTCACATAACTGTAACAGGGCTCCTGGGCTGGATTCCTTTTTAAATACTTCACATCACTGCTAATAGCACCAAAAAAATCCAAAGAGAACCCCAAACAAGCAAACAAAACAAAAACCCCAAAACCCCAAAAAACCAACCAACCAACCCAAAACCAAAAAACCCACCTCTGGCTATTGATATGTTCTGTAAGATACAGGGTTCTCTTCTGAACGAGAACCCAGAATTTAAAAACAGTACTTAAATATGATTTCAACTTTTTGCACATTATCAGCTGCATGGTACTTCCTAGCACTGTTATAAGGTCTCATCTTTCATGCTGGTCCTACACTAAGAAGGTGGAAGAGCTGCCAGAAGGTATTTAAAGATGTATTCAGGTGTCAGAAGAGGTTTAAAGTAATTTTTAAAATCTGTCTGGCAGCAACTAAATCTGTCAATTAGTTTTCATGCCCTTTTTTTTTCCTTTTAGAAATGGTTTCCTATATTTGATACATTTTGATCCATTTATTATTTTAAGCTGCAGCATTTTAGCAAAACAGATTAATGCTTAATGACTAAAGTCAGGGAATGCAATGACTGCAAATGAACAATGAAATATTTATAGTTCATTTGCTTCCACTGATTTTTTTTAACATACTTGGAGGATGTATACTAATGCTATTACATTTCATATGT
The DNA here is from genome assembly GCA_013397095.1 of Sterrhoptilus dennistouni. Taxonomy (NCBI): domain Eukaryota; kingdom Metazoa; phylum Chordata; class Aves; order Passeriformes; family Zosteropidae; genus Sterrhoptilus; species Sterrhoptilus dennistouni. Next base: position 257,093 of record VWZU01016229.1, on the reverse strand, counting down.
GTTTAGAGCCTTCTTCCTTAGTTAAAAACTATAGGTGAAACTTATCCATTTTAAAAAATATATTATGTTCAATTATAAAACAAATAAGAGTTGTGGTACAGTAAGTAAAAAGTTAAAAACTACTGGTTTAACTTCTCACTAAGTGTCAATTACTGTTAATTATCTGTATTATTTTTAACTTTGTGGTCAAATCTTGTCTTTCTATGGCACACAAAGGAGCGTGTGCACACCAAAATAGACTTGCAAAATTTACATATAGAGAGTCATAAAAGAGTTGGTTTATGAACTATTAAGAGGTTTAACAAGTTTGGGGTTAACTTGCTATTTGCTTTCATCACCTGCTTGTCCCTAACCATAGAATTTACTAAATTTAGAAGAAAAAGTTTTAAAAATAGCTAATAAAATTAGATACCTAAGTGGAATGTTGTGTTCATATAACTGTGCCTTATATTAAAAAAAATCCAACAACAAAAAATCCCCACACTCTAAGTCTTAGGATTCTCCTAAATCACTCAGACAAAATTTTTTGATATTACAGGTTGCCCTAAGCTGGAGAGCTCATCTCTCTGATGTTTTGCTGCGAGTTTAAAGGTTAGCATAGGAAGCAGGAATAAGGAAGTTCTTCTTTGGGGCATGGCCCTAATGAAAATTCTCTGCTGTGCTGCTGTGGTACAAAAGCAATATTTCATGCCTACAAGATTTCAGCCTTTGATTTCTCTGATTCATTGTTGAAGTTCTCATCTTTTTCACAGTATGAAAGCCATGGCCATTCACACATTTTATTCACAGGCAAAGGACTGAATACACAAAAATATAATAAATAAGAACCCAACGACATTCACCTTGAGGAGCTGAACTTTGAAGTGTTCTGGTCTGTAGCAATGCTATAAATAAAATCTGAAAATGGACAAGTTAAGTAAATTAACTTTTGTGTAAAGAATTGCTGCTGAATTCCTACTGAAGTACTCCATAGCTGTAAGTAACTTGACTCACCTTTATTTTGAAAAAAAAACCAGTAAAAACACCATGTAAATTCAATTTCCCACACATGCAAATGGCATTGTCAGTGTTTATTATTCCAAAATTATTAAACTGGTTTGCCTCAACTTTATTTAATTGGGAGGGTTTTGTCCTGTAGGGCAATATTTCCAAAGTCGCTGTTACAATTCAGGTGGTAAATGGAATTTGTGTCTTTGAATTTATCTCCTAAGGGTTATAGTCAATTTGTCTCCATAAAATAGGGCTAGTTTGTTCGTTCGTTTTTTCTTCCC
>VWZU01016229.1:151717-255786 GCA_013397095.1 Sterrhoptilus dennistouni | reverse complement strand
TTTTTTTTTTTTTTTTTTCCCCATTTATGTTTAAAATACCACTGCAAAATGAAGTGATCATACGTGGAACACAACAACCTGGATAGAATCTGTCAGTGGGTGTGGTCTGAGACAAGATCACCATGATCTCACCTCTGCCTCCTGATGGGGTCTATTCAGCCTACACTCACTACGGTGTGACACTGAGTCCATTCTACTTTAAGAAGAGTTTAAAAAGCAAAAAACAAAATAAATAAACCACACATACACACAAAACACCCACAAAATCCACCCCAGTTCTTCCTTAACCAAGCCATACTGTTCAGGCAGAAGGAAAGCAGTGAGCAGCTAAAAATTATAGCAAGCACTGACTTTTATAGTTCTAGTGAAAACTAATCTGGTTTACAATACCACATGTTTGTCTGGGACTGAACAGAAGCAAATTCATATTAATTCTATCATGGTTTAACCCCAGCCAGCAGCAAGATACCACACAGCTGCTCACTCATCCTCCCACCTGTGAGATCCTGGAGAGAGAATGGGAGGCGTAAAAGGTGGAAAACTCGTTGAGACAAAGAAAGTTTATTAAAGAAAGCAAAAGCCACACACACAGACAAAGAAAGCCAATGAATTAAGTCCCTACTTCCTGTAGGCAGGCAGGTGCTCAGCCATCTCCAGGGGAGCAGGGTCCCATCACAGATAATGACGACTTAGGAAGACAAAATCCATCACTCCAAATGTCACCCCTTCCTCTTTTTCCTCCCCACTTTATATATTGAGTATGATGCCACATGGTCTGGAATGTCCCTTTGGTCAGTTGGGGGTCACCTGTCCTGGCTGTGTCCCCTCCCACCTTCCCAGACACCCCCAAAATTCCTCACCAGCATGGCAGTACAAAAAGGAGAAAAGGCCTTGGCTCTGTGTGATCCCTGCTCAGCAATAACAAAAACATCTCTGTGTGATCAGCCCTGTGTTCAGCACAAATCCAAAACACAGCCCCACACCAGCCACTGGGAAGGAAATCAACTCTACCCCAGCCAAATGCAGCACAAATTCTAGTTAAAGATTTTTTTTCCTTTAAACGAACCAAGTAGGAGAAATGTGGCAACTCAAGAAAGAGCCACCACAGATTCAGGCCTCAAGCTGATGTAGGGACATTTTACTTTAGCCTTCATTGATTAGGTAATATTTCACATTTGAGAGCTGTGCTATATTAATGTTTGTTACCCCTTGAATTCTTTCCATCAAAAAACATAGGGGGGGTTATTATTTTTTTTAAGCAGAGTTTTCTACAGCTCTGAGATACAGAGTTTCCTGTAGTGAGCTGAAGCAACATCATCTATTTACAAAAGTACTTTATCAGTTAGTGAAGCAAACTATGGATCAGATCCTTTCAACTTTGTCTTAGGGATGACAAGAGAAAACTGTCATAAAGTCAAGTTAAAAACTTCCTCGTGTTCTACTAAACTCCTACAACCAGCTAATTAAATCTTTTAAAGATCCTCTAATATGGACATTCAATCCTCCCCTTGGAGGGCTGTTGTTATTATGCATATTCAGAGGTTTAAGAAACAGGGAGTTCACCTTAAATGCATTAGGGGGTTAATTAGGTTTTCAGTAAGCACTTCTCCAATTCCTCCTACATGCATAACATTTAAACTGCATTGCTGAGGGGTGGCTGGCAGCATCGTGACAACTACAATATTGGCAGTACAGTAATTTGTAGTTAAGGTCATTTGAAGATAACATTAACTCTTTGTTCTTCAGTCACATCCAATGAATGTGGCTCCAGGAAAACACTCTGATAGTTAATAAGGACAGGCCAAGTATGCTCCTACATATATATATATATTAAATATGTATTTTCTGGGTGTCTAACTTTGTTCAAAAGTTCCATTATTTGAATCTGACCCTTTTGGAGTTCTAGTTTTTGTTTTGTTTGGTTGTTGGAGTGGGGTTTTTTTTGGTTTTGTTTCTTTTTTTTTTTTTTCTTAATAAAAGTTAGAAACTACTACTGCACCATCTCTATAACCCCAAAATTAGACTTGTGAATATCTTTCTGCAATAGATGTCCTGGAAGGTCCAGAAAAACACACACTCCTTATCAGTCTTGGAGGCTCAGCTCATCAACTTGTACCTATGCTATTGTTTTTAAAATAACACCTGCCAGAATAACACATTTTTTGTCCTGCTGTAATATAGTAGCTTTTCCAGATCACTACCACAGTCCTATTGATTGTTTTTGAGGACAGTGGTAAGGAAACAACATTAGTTTTGCCATTAATTACTCATAATAATGGAAAGAGCATTAAAACATTATTAAATATGATACTCATACAGATCCTACAAACATCCTTTATCTTTATTTCTAAATGAAAGGGAGAAGGAACATATGTATTTGAAACAGTGTGCAACTATTCTACCTGTACCTCAGTACTAGTGTTATTTCTCCATTTTAGACAGGTGTAGAGTAAAATCCAGCTGCTCTTTATTTTGCCATGTTAATGCAAATGCTTACAGGTCCAAATAACATGTTGCATATGGTAAACTTGATCACAATAAATGTTTGCAGGCTCATGCCTTAGCATATAAATCAGTACTTAGTGTTATTTGCCCTTAGTCATGGCACAGCAAGCCACGTTTGTATTTTATTGTGATAATGCACTCTATCACATTCCCAAGCGGTGGAGTTGCATCAACACAGGTGGGAGGGGAAAAAAAAACCCTCAAAAACATAGGAACTACTCTCTTCCATGCAAATGTTGGGATAACAGTAATATTCTGAAAACAAGGTATTAAAAATAAGAAGCATTGTTATACAAGTTATTAAAACACAATTGATAACTTAAATTCAAAATATTACCCAGATTCATTGTAATCCTTTTAAATTAATATCTGATAAAAGAATGTAATCACAGTGCAACCAGGAGGAAAACAAAAGAGACTTGATAAAATGTAGAGCTGCTGGAAAATGAGATGCGTTAGATTTCATATTTCTGTGTATGAGACAACAACGTGTTTTGTTAAACAGCAAAGTCCTTTAATTTAAATAATTGAATGCTAAAAAAATTAAAGCTACTATTGTAGTGCAATGGGCTATCTATCACCTAATCAGTTTCCTACAATGTCCTGAACACCCTTTTATAAAAGTGGGTTCTGACTTCAAAATCAGCCTATGGGTACTTCAGGAACAGTTCTTGTAGCTGGTGTCATCTATAACATTTCAGTGTTACACTGACAGTCTGTTTTCTCTGAATGGTATGTATGTGTCTCATTTCCACAGACAATTTTATGATAAAATATCTTGGCATCAGGAAAACTTAAAAATAAAACAGAAATTGTTTTTAAAGTTACCCACACTCTGGATTTTGTAAACATTTCCCAACTTCTTTTCATTAACATTTCCTAACCTTTTCCATTCTCTTTTTATACCCCAGTGACTCATGATTTTTTTTGTTTTGTTTCAAAGGGCAACTTTCAATCTGAAGGAGTAAGAACACTCTCTACACACAGAAGGAATTCATCTTTTTTTGAATAGTTGCTATACTCGTCAAAAAGAAGTACATTTGAATTTCCACAAAAAATACAGAAATTTAGGTTCAATTCTCTATACTGTGGAGGCTGACTATAAAATAACACGCACTATACTTCAAGAAAGTTTCATTTTCTTTGCTGATTTTACAGTACAACCTTGGCTAACATAAATGCAGAGACAGAACACTCTGAACTTATGAAACATGAATAGCAATAAAAAAAGTTATTGAATCATCTTGACATGGCATCTGAGATTTGGTGCTCGCAGATGGAGCAAGAAGCATCACACAAGAACTAGGTACCACATGCAAAGCAATTTTTTCACAGGACTTGGAAAGTGAAAGCTGGGGAAGGATATGAAAAGAAAAACACATTATAAAGGCTGGAGGTGATGCAGCAGCACTGAACTATGTTTTCAGAAAGATACTTTGGAATGGAATGGGTTGAACCTGTGGCTCAAAATTCCTTTGAAAAGAACATAGATCTAAGCTGGTATGTACTTTGTCGTGGGACACAGCTGAAACAACCCTCACAAAAAGGCTTAGCAAGCATGAAGGTGAACAGATAATGTGAAAAAGATAGATGTGCTTCATTAAGTATGGGAATTATATACATGATGTATATTATATCAGAATCAGGGATTTGAACAACTTATGGAGTATAATTGGATCATTCTTGTATTAAACTGTATTTGTGGGACTGAGATCTGATCTCACAGACATTTGGTTATGAACATGAAACATTTCTTTCATACTTCAGGCAGCCACAGGTAGGGCCAGCCTGGGTTTCTGGGCATGGTCCAGGTCATTCCTGCACACAAGAATGGATACACAAGTAGGGGGATTGTTTTAATTGCAGTAGAATAGATATAAGATTGAGTAATCTTGTTTAGAAAAGGCAGCATATACTGCATAATTGTTTTAAAACTTGTACCACAAAGTGTAGGAAACTAAGGCACACCTGGCCTCCTGCTGAGGAAGGAACATCCTATTTCTATTTATTCTTTTTCGAGTTCCAACAGATAGGTGTGACAACTTTCAGTCAGGGATATTCACTTTTGTTTCTGTGTTTTCTATCACAATATAATCCTCCATCAGACTTTTCTGTGTTTTATATTACAGTCTAATTCTCAGATTTATCACCATTTTCCTTCTCACTACACAGTCCTGTGAGTGTCTATAACCTTTCCTGTTTTAAAAACTTACAGATTATAATTGGACCACTCTCATATTTAACTACATTTGTGGGACCGAAACCTGATCTTACATTTGGTTAGGAACATGAAAGGTTTCTTTCATACTTCAGGCAGCCACAGGCAGGGCCAGCCTGTGTTTCTGGGAGCTCTAGGCAAGGTGCAGGTCACTCCTGCAGTCTGCAGCACTCCCCAGTCAGATGCTAATGCATTAAACAAAACCCCTTGTCTGGAAAGGCTCTACCAGGTAAATGATTGAAACAGAAGATGAGGAAAAAAAATAATCTCACACATATGGAAAGACTAACCCACAGGTCATGGGCACAAAGGGGTTAGCAGAGACAGATGTACACTCCAAATGCCTTGCTTTCTAGTCCAGTGATATAATTAGCTTTTCCTGCAGCACAGTAGTGTGCTGGAGACAGTCAGGCATCTACTTTTCCACTTACTGGCTTGACATCTCCTGCTTTTACTCTTGAACTTCTTGTAATTCCATAATTTAACACTTTGATTACAAGCTGTCCTCTTAAAGTAATCAGCCTTCAAATTTTTTTTGCAATTACTTCAAAAGTTTGAGTTTTAAATAATAATATGCAAATACATAAAATTTTAAAACCATATCTGATAAAAAATTGTCAGTTTCGAAAAGGTTTTTGCAGTCATGCCACACTTCCTCCATCTGGACAAATAGGTAGGAAATACATATGGAAATATTTTCTCATCATCATTAAAAAGTTCAACCATTGGTCTTCAGCATGTGACGTGTCTAAACTATTTTTTTTCCAAAATTGTCACATTTTCAAAGTGTTTTTGAGGTTTTTCCATCTTCATTCAAAGGCGATCAGCAGATTATCACACATGAGGAGTTGTCTGTGTTACTCCCTTCGGATTGCCTCAGTTCCTCACATTCATATATTCATTCAGGCCCAAAAAAACCCTTCCAAAATGCTATATATATTACCAGAGAGACATGTCACACACTTCAGAAGGATTTGAGGCTGGTATTTCAAATGTGTATTTTGACTTCTAAAGAGTATAAAACTGTATGTATTAAACATTAGAGATGGAGCAGAACTTGAAAGTCTGAACTGCCTCAAAGCTCATGACTTTTCAAGATTCTGACATCAGTTAGTTTCTGATAGATTAGTAACTCTCTCCAGCCCTGAAGATGTAAGCAAACCAGGGGTTTGTGTGAGATCTTTCAAGAGCCAGGTGCTAAATTTATATATTTAATTCTACCATTTTGGAAAGTTAAGGAAGCTTTTTATTTCCCCCCTCCTGAACTCCCTCCTTTTAAAGGAATAATGTATTTATTAGGAATGAGAAATCCATTATATAAGATGTTTTTAGCTCTTTTTTCTTTTTTAATTCACTTTGCACACTGAAAAAGTAGTCTCAGATTCCTACTATCCAAGGAGTTTCTCTCTTCAAGTACTAAAATACCCACTGTACTTTCATTTAGATGTGTAGTCTATAGTAAAGAAATAAGATGGATGTCAGAGAGCACATTAACCATGTGGTGGGATATAAATTAAAGGCTGAAACACCAGCAAGGGGCTGCTAGGTCTTCAGAGGTTTTCATCATACTTCTCTAAGCAGGGTTAACAAGGGACAATAGAGACATATTTGTTTTGTGTCTCCTTGCAATAAAAGGATAACTTATTAAAACCCCACGCTGTTGTACTTCACTAACATTTAATAGCTTCATTCCACGTATCCATGGGAAACACCAAAAATTGCAAAGTTTTAGATTAGTTTCTAGCAGCTTTGGCATACTATTTCATACCCTCTCTGAACATCACAGCATCAGTAGCTGCAATACAACATCCTCATTTCCATATTACATCAAAACAGTTGTTTGTTCAAAATGTTATGGAGGAAAGTAACTTCACATTACTACTCCATTCTCCTGCAGTTCATAGGTGTCAGCAGGGAGGGAAGTTCAATACAGGACTGCTGTGTAGCTTCAGTTCTGTGTTTCTATTGATAAAACTTTATGGAGTATTGTCAGAAAGAAAAAGACTTAAGAAGCTTACAATCTCAAATTAAGAAGCTTATATCTCAAATAAGCAGAATTAATGATTGTGCCCTACACTGCAAGATGACTGGCATTACTGGAACCAGTTTAGGGCTCTTATCATTAACTCTAAACTGATCCTGTGTAGAATAAAACCTTCACACACCCTTCAATTCAATGCTATGGAATCAGTAAGTTCCACACAAATGTCCCCATCCAGCCTTCAGTCAAAAATATTGATATTAATAATCCTATGAACCCCAGTGAAAACGTCAAAATCCACATGATTAAGACACTTCTGGAGTGTCTTAAAACACCACAAGTGATGGGTAAAGATCATCTGTGGGTTTTGGGCATCTCACACAATGTCTGTACCTTCCTCATTCCCCCATGACTGCAACACATCTGCACCTGGGCATGGACTGGGTGACTTTTTTTCTGGACTGTAACTCACTTCAAGGGACAGGTTCTCCAAACAAGTGCTGTTGGGGCACCAGGCATCTGACCCATTTACCACCTAAAGTGAAGGCAGAAAGTTAAACAAGGATGCAGTAAGTGAATTTATAGTTTGAGCTGCATCTGAAACCAAGCATTAGAAGTGTTATTAGAATTAAGACTGTCTTTCTGTCAATTTAAAACCACTAACCAACTAAAAAAAAAAAATACCAAAAAACTCCCAAGCCCCCAAACTGAAGGCTACACTATCAGAACCAAAGAATATGAAAGGAATTCCAACAAATTATTTTTTCCTACAATAATTCAATCTCATTTAAAGCAGTATATTGATACATTTCAATATAAATAAATCCGACAAAATTTAGAAGAGAGAAGCAAAAAAATCTCAAGCATGTGGTGAAAAAAAACACTCATGGTATCTGAAGAAAGATTAAGATAGCAAGGTGTGCTTATTTTAGCAGAAAAAAAAAAAAAGGACTGTGTATAGATGTGAATGTCTACCAACACATAAAGGGGTGATACACAGAAGAAAGGGATCAATTATTCTCATTACCTAAAAAAACAAAAGAGGATGGAGAAGGCTTAGCTGTAGGTAGCATATTTTAAGTTAAACACTTGGGCCAAACCAATATGTCTAAAAAACTGATAAGCAGGGTAGGAAAGGGTTGTTCAAAGGCTGTGGTTTAGGCTTAACTTGACATTATTGAGACTGGTTTGCAAATAATTATATGTTTTGGAAGGGAGGTTGGCCAAGGTGTTCCACTGAGCCTGCCTTTCACACAGATTTCACACTGTTTGCAGTATCAACAGTTGCTTGAAGAGAGGAGATGGATATTGAAGGGGAGGTTAATATTGGGAAAAGAAACTGTGGCAGTACAAGGTAGAATTAGTTCAGAATTTCAAATTAGATATTTCAAAATTTCCAGCAGTTCAGCTTAAGGGATCTTTTCTTCTGAATCTGTATCAGATCATATCTATAAAATAAAGAGGTCCAGTATCCACAAAGCACACAAGTATAGTTTATCAGACACAGTATTAAAATGATAAACTGTTCTCAGCCTTCAAATTATTAAAAAGCTGTATTACTAGGATCACAAACCCTGCTAACATCAGAAGTACCTAATCAACCCCAGGCTCTTTATCTGCACTTAATACAGTAAATTATCAGCCAATTTGAAGGTTCCCTTGCTGTTCCCTTTTCAGCTGCTTGGTTTCCTCGTCAGGGACACACAGGTAAAAAAAATTTAGTTTTTATTTTCTTTTGGGTTTTTTTATTTTAACAAATGCTTCAAATAAACTAGAAAGAATTAATAGGCTGATAATTGACTTGCAGCTCCAAGTAGCTGCTCTAGAAATTTACTTTCATTTCATAGGCTACATGAACTGTACATTAAGTATAATTATATTTCTCTGCATTAGAAGATGTACATCAGCTGCTCTGGATGGATAACAGTTTATGTATATTCTTCAGCATCTGCCTGGCTATAGAGGCTGGAATAATTGTCATCTAAATTGTAGTTCATATTGTTCAACCAGGCAACATAAAGAAGATTTTCAAACTGTAAAGGCAGTACTAAAATCATATAAGCACACATTACACGAGACAGGGAAAAAAACCTTATGGCTCTCCTACTGATTTTGTCTAGGATATAGAAGGGCTCCTATCTGCTAGAAATGCCTTTGAAAAACCTATAAAAACACGTTCAACTGTTTTTTTGTAAAACTTGAAGCCTTAAATCAGACCTTAAGCTGTTTTCTGCTGCTGTTTTCAATATGCCAATTACGTTTCCTCAGAGCAAGTGGATGATCCAGTGTTGTATGCCAGACAGGGAGACAGCCAGAAGGCAAACTATAACAGGGATTCAAAGTTTGCTAAATGAACCTTAGCAATGGCGAGTTACTTTTTCTAAATTCTTTTTCTCACTCTGGGATAAGGAAGGCAAATGAGGATAGCTGCTCCAAAAGTCAGCGAGAACAGCACTGTGAAAAATCAGTAACACTTGAGTAAATAAATTTATATAAGCACAGCAGAAAACGACAACTTACCAATAGGAATTTATTACACTTTAATGGTAAGGAAAAAGTCTTAAGATTAAGATAATCTGCTGTCCTTTATCTCGTTTTCTTCCTCCCTACCCTTGCTTTAAAGTCTTCAGGACTGATACTGTGTAGTTGCATATGCAAAAAGAAAAACACAGGTTTGAATAGTAACTCATGAAGATTCATTTTCCATCCAAGGTGCCTTAGCAAAGAATGCATATTCAATTACTTGTGTTTGTATGCAGTATCAAGCCTCACAAGTAGGTTGGATTTTCGAGACATTTGCAAATTGCTACATATGTATGTAGGCATATTTAAAAAAATGCTTCGATGCAATAGATTTGTCCCTAACAACAAAACAGTCAAAATAATGTTACTCGGACGTGGAATGACTGAAACTATTTCATATAGCAACCTTGCTTTTCTCCTTCTGCTGCTCTAATCATCACCTTTCTCCCCCTTTTCTGCTTTACTTCTCCTACATCTTGCTTCTGCCATTCCATCACCCAGTCACCCTACATGAAGAAAGCCAAGTAGCGAACTTAGAGTTGCTTTGCCCTCAGAGACACTTCTGCCTTCTCCTCTCAGCTTTTGCTTCACTTACTTCCACAGCACTTCTCAAACAGCCCTTCCTTTGTTAGAGGCTCTGGAGGTGGTTCTTATAACAAGCAACAGCAGGAAATTGTGTGAAACAACCACCACCATATCTCTAAAGGTGACAGGTCCTCTGCACCTACATCTATGTTCAAGCAACAGCCTGAGAACAATCTGTCTGTGCCCTGATGAAACAGTGATTACAGTAAGCGTACAGTGATACACCATAATGACAAGATTCACTGTGCCTGTTATTAAAGATGAGTCAACACCCTGCCTCCTCCAGGTTGCAATCCTGCCTCCAATTTCCAGCAAGGCTGTTCCCTCATTCTCTTCCATGAATGAAACTTCCCCAGTTCAGGATTTTGTCTCAGGTATATTCACCAGTATGACAATCATACACCTCTGATGATCTAAAGAAACTGAAAATAGATAAGCCCTAAGTTTTTTAACTCCTCTTCTTCTTAGTGAGGAAAACTGATTTTTAAGTGAATACAATAATTTTTCATCAAGAAAACAGAAAATTAAGAGGTTGACTATATTTGTCTTCTCTGAGCTGCCACTGAAGCTCCCCCTGATAAATATGTTGTTTATAGACAATTAGTCATCCAACAGATACTTTTATAAGTAACCAGTAAACCTGTACTGTATGTAATTGCTCATCCATAATAGTTTGTTATGTCTGGGGTGCACCCAAATTAAATGAAGTGAGGAGTACTGCAAGCTGAAAACAAAGGTATACTTCATCCTTATATTGGTTAATACATATTTGGAAGAGTTGATTTGCAATTAATCATGGCATTAATGAAAGTATGGTAAGTAACAAAGTGACAGTAGGTGGAATGCACAGTAAATGTCTTGTTAGTGGCATATTTCTGTATAGAAAGGAGAAAATAAATTCACACACATTCCAAACATGAAGCAGAACTAAGTTCAACACCTGCCTCAGAGAAATGTGTTTTCTTCATGTTGGCACTATGGAAACACAAATACAGCGAGCAGTAATCAGTTTTCCCACAGACAGACTGGTAATGTTACAGACATCCATGTTCAGAAGTACAAATTTGCAATCAAAGTATAAATAGCAGCATTAAAATTTTGATACAGTAGATCTATCTGGCTGTAATATTTTCTGTGAGGAAGTCACATATTAGTTTCATACATGGTGACTGCTACTGGAATGCAAAAGTCAGTGCACCAGAAGCTCATTTTTTTCTTTAGAATTCCATAGCTAGGTATACTCAAGGAGTGCAGCAGCACTTCTCCAGACAGAACTTCAGCTGTGTCAACCCTCAAGAGCTAAGGAGACCCAAATACGTAGCTCCCTATCCTTCACCTGAGTACAAGGGCAACCCAGAATGCATTGCATTATTCTGTAAGATGTTCCAAGGCTATTTTTATCTATCAGAACTATACCACTTGAGCAACAAAACCAAACAGTTCTTCAAGCTTCAAGTTTCTCTCATTTTATCTTACTGCATCTTTAGAGGAAAGACACCAGCAATAAGCATACATATTCCCATTAAAATAAAATAAAAAAAAAAAATCTTTGAAAAGCCCATTTTAGCCCTCCAAGTATTTTTTACAGCTTCTCTTTCCAAATTCTGTCCAATTTACAACAACTTTAGCAAACAGTATTCCCTGAGATATTTTAACACACTGTGGTCTCTCTAGTGCTTCTTCCTACTCATAGGCTTCTTCATTATTTTTTTCTCCCCTACCAGCCAAAACTCCAAAGAAGTTATTTGAGTAGATTGATGGCCTAACAGGTCAACCTGAAATTTTATATGAAAGAAGCTTCAGACCTCTGAGGAATTACAAGCCTTCCATTTTCCCTACAAGCCTTCTGTCTTCTCTGCATAAGACCATGATGCAGTTTATCTTCATGGTTACACCTGCAACAAGTTACCTCTGGAGTGCAGTTCCTTCCACAGAACCTCCCTGACATCAGAAAACAGATATTTTTAATTTTTTTTTTGTGACCACACAGGAGAAAAGGCAAGTGTCTTCATATTCTTTCAAACTCCAGTCTGTTGTTAGATGATTTAATACTGCCTTACAAGCCAGCTATGTTTTAATGCAAAACATGTTGAGTATTATTGCACAACTCTAACTCAGAAATGCATTGGAACTAGTGTCAGTGAAGACCTGGGCTAAGACCATATGGTCTGTGGTGTGTATATTTTATAACATCTGCATAACACTGAGGAGTGTTTGGTAGATGCTGGCCAGGGCCCAGCACAGTGTGGTAAGTTGTGCCTCTCTGGACTAGCCACAGAATATTTTTCATTTCTAAACATCTTATCACTTAATCAGGATCTAATAGTTGCTTGGAAGCAAAGTCCCAGGTCTTTGGAGGTGAGAAATTCTTTAGCTACATGCCCATATTTGCCTAAACACCATGTGGACTATACTCTTGTGTGGTCTGGGTCATATTCTTAAATTACTTGTCAATGCTAGGAATATTGTGCTTGGGTTTTGTCTAAGAAATATCAGAGTTAGTATTTGTAACTAGCCAAGAATGTTCAAGACACTGAGAAGCTATTATAACAAGGGAGAGAACATCACAGAGGGTAGCAACTGTGGCATTCTGTATTTCCTCCACACAAAATTCTCAGAAGTATTCATTAATTGTTTCCATGAGAGAGTACTGGAGGTACACTAATGGCATTAGTACAGAGCCCAGATATCAGATTAAGCTTGAGGTCAGTATTTTAAAAAACAAATTTCTCAGGCAAAACAACACTAACAACTACAGAGCACAGCAAACTGCAAAAGCCAACAACAATCTTTAACATGTACAGCAAAACACCTTAGCACAGTGCAGACCAAATAAATATTGAGAGCTAATGAATCAATATAGTGACCTGAAACCATTAACAGAGAAAAATGCCTTCCAATATGGTCTGCTCAATCTGTTATTACCTCAAACCCTTTGAACCAGAGTGCCTAAAAGGGCTGTCATGGTTTAACCCCAGCCAGCAACTAAGCCCTTCACACCCATTGGATTACTCTGCTGCCCCCAAAAGAGATTGGTGAAGGAGGGAGGGAGGGGTGTGAAGATTAAGAATAGAAGTGGGAAAACCCACAGTTGAGAAAACACTGGCTTAATAACTGAAATAAAATAGTAATATTAACAAATTGTAGTGAAAAGGAAAGCAAGACAAACCATGCAAACAGAATTTCTCTCCACTAACAACTTGATGCCCAATCAGTGGCTCCCCAACCAACCTTCCTCTTTGTTTTAAATGCTGAATGACACTGCATGATCTTGGGTCAACTGCCCCATCTGCTTCCCTTTCCCAGTATCTTCTCCACCCCCAGACTTCTCAATGCAGGGGTGAGGTGAAAAGGCTTGACTCTTGTTCAAGCACAGCTTGGCAGTAACAAAAAAATGCCTTTATTATCAACCCTGTGTTCAGCACAAATCCAAACACAGCCCCATAGCAGCCACTCTGTGAAGAAAATTAACTATCTACCAAACAAAACCAGCACAATTTCATACTCTGAGTTTTTATGAGCATAACGAGAAGTGTCATCTTGAAAATGTCTAAGAATTTTTTTATACACAATGTAAAGGTGTGTAATTAATTTGCAGAAAACAGTTGGCAACAAACACAAAACACAGAAAGCACGGGCAAGTGGAGACCTTTTGGCCTTGCTTTTGTGTGTGTGTTTCTAGTAGTAATTAGAGAAAAATTTCTATATTTTGCAGCAATATGATAAAGCATAGGATAATCTTAGCCAACTGATCCGTAAGCAAATACAGAACCACAGAATCAACTAGGGTGAAAAAAATTTGAGATCATCAAGTCCAACCTAACACACCTTGTCAATAAGACCATGGCACTGAGTACCACATTTAGACTTTTCTTAAACACCTCCAGGGGCAGTGACTCCACTGCCTGCCTGGGCAGCCCATTTCAATGCCCAATCACCTTTTCTGTAAAGAAATTCCTCCTAATGCCCAACCTAAACCTCTCCTGGCTCATTTTATGACTGTGTCCTGTTGCCTGGGAGAAGAAACTGACCTTCACCTGGTTGCAGCCTCCTTTCAGGGAGGTGTAGAGTGCTAAGGTCTCCCTTTCAGCCTTTTCTAGGTACCTTCCTCAAATTATATCACCATAGTGCATTATGACAGACTCTACTGTTTCAATAGGGTTAGCAAGGCAATCCAAAAATGTCTCCTTTTATCCTCAAATATACTTGTGGGTTGGGGGTGTTTGATACAGCAAAGACAACATGGCCCATATTCTTCCATAATGCTGTCAGATGACAGCAAAAGGAGATGAGAAACATCTCCCAAAATTGAGAACCAAACTGTAGGATTCTTTATTTCTTTTTCATGGTCACTTTGCGCTTCTCAAGGAGATGATTACCACAGCAGGACTGCAACATATCCTTACAAATTACCATCAAAACTCACAAAAAAGAAAAAAAAAACATAATGGACTAAAGAAATGGAAAACACAGTCTAATTCTACAACTATTGAGGACATGCCCAGACAATCCATTAGAGATTTATTTCCTATAGATGTGCTTTAATTTTGTATCCTCAGCTTTGTTTCTATTTCACTTCCTGAGTCTATTGTCTGAATTGCAGCAGCACTGGGGTAAAATATAACACTAAATCGGGACTCCACATTAATTATTGCATGTGAAGAAACCATATTAAAGTTGGCCAAAAATGTCAGTAAATAAATTAAACATTTTCTTAAGGGTAAGACAAAATTGACGAGCAACTATCAAGGTGCAGGTGAAACACTGTCCTAGGAAAAGATATAACAAAGGATTTATTTTTTTTCACTGAAAATATACAATAATTTCTCATCACAGGGGATTGCTGAGACAAAAGATAGCAGTGGCTTGTATTCCCATAAAAGTGTATCAAACACACACACATATGGAGTAGGTTAAGGCTGTCCAGGCAGCTTCCATTTTAACTCCTCATAAATCTGAGACTGGTGACTTTGCAGCCTCAGGAGTGTGCTTTTAGCAGCCTGGCACATGTATGTGCATACAGGTGATTTATGTTATCTATGAAGGGAGCACATATGATCTCAGGCTCCAACATAAGCATTGTCCTCTCAGGCATTTGCAAGCACTGGAGCAATGTGGAACATTTTATACAGAGGCGTTTGGAGCATTCCAGGAAATTCCTATGCATGCATGTGGATTCCTGTATACACACACATTTTTTAAATGTAGATTTTTTAAATCACAAACCATTAAACTACTATTTAATAATTAAAATTGTATCAATACTCAAGCTGCAGTTATTAGAAATAAAACTTAACAGTCAATTTTTCCATTTCTTGAATTATCCAGAATATTTTTCTTGGTATACTACTAGAATCAGAGATCCCTGGTCCTGTCAGATACATAAATGACAATTTTATCTTGTTGTTTTGTTGGTCGATTGTTGCTGTCTCAAAAAAATATCCTTGAAATTGAAGTTCACTTCTCATAATGAATCACAAGATTTGATTTTATATCATCAGTCATCTAATTGTCATTTACCTGTTCAGTTCTCAGGCTATGTTTAAAATGTCAAACAGCAATAATGAGCAGGACAGTGCTTCAGGGCACCAGGCAAAGCAGTTAAAGGTCAGTTTGGATTATAGATTCCACCGTGTGCCGTGTATTTGTACATACATACCCACAAACTCAGTTTATAAAATTCACATCAGAATTTTAGGCAACTTCTGAACTTCTGAAAAGAAGCCTTCAGAGACTGAAACAGGCATATTTTTTCATAGGTAGGTTTGAATGACAAATGCATAAACTCCTCTCATTTTGAATTACACTGCACAACACCATACTGTAAAGGACAAAAGACAGAGTTTCATTTGAGGAATTCAGAAGTTATAACAACCTATATTGATCTGAACAGAATGGTATTCCAGGGCATCCTTTGTACATTTGATATGTTCTCCTGGCTGTGCCCCTATGGAAATTAAAGGCTTTTTCCACAGGGTACTCACCAACCCAAGTTTTAGCTTTTCCCCCATTTTGTCTCAGAGTAATCGAAAGTAGTCCACCTCTCTAGCATATTTTTATTATTATTGAGGTAAATAATTAAAAAGTGCTGAAGTCATTCATTAATTCACAAATAAACTAACTTCTAGAATACTGAAATAAAGCTAAATTCTTCCCTTAATAATAATCCAAGAGAATCCATTTTTCCCAGTTTGTCAAATGTGATGGTCTTGTTTTGCACCTTCTGGAAGACACAGAACATATTTGCAAAAAGTGCTATTTTCCACAGGGGATGTGCATGTTCAGATACCAAAAAAGAAAGCAAAAGTCTATATTATCATTTGACAGGATTGTTATTACTAATCAACATATGCTACAATAATATTATAGGCTGGGATGAAATATTTGCCAACCTAATTGACATTTTGGATTCTGATCTATGATTTTTTTTTTTCCTAACCCAGGAAGAAAAATTTTGTTTCACAGCCTCCATCTAAGATTCGTAGGAAGACAATGCACAGATCCTGA
Organism: Sterrhoptilus dennistouni; assembly: GCA_013397095.1. Taxonomy (NCBI): domain Eukaryota; kingdom Metazoa; phylum Chordata; class Aves; order Passeriformes; family Zosteropidae; genus Sterrhoptilus; species Sterrhoptilus dennistouni. Next base: position 239,467 of record VWZU01016229.1, on the reverse strand, counting down.
AAATAAAAGTGCTGCACCAATATGACAGAAACTTGGATGGTGTTGGAGGTGAAATCTAGGCCTAGCTTCAGACTCTAATCTGTAGATGCACACATCTTGGTTCATCTCCCTGTGTTCTCTTTATGGCCACAAAAGAAGAGAAAAAGGACTTTATTTCAGGGCTCATTTAACCACAGAACTAATGCCTCATATAAAGACGGCTCATGCCATAGTATAGACCTAATTTTTCCACTGATCCTACAGGAAGTTTTAGGCAGCCAGTTTCATCCTAGAAATCTCAGCTGATATAAAATATGTTTACTCACGAAGGACCAATTACTCAAAAGACCAATACAGCTATTTTGAGAAAGTTCTCTCCATCAATTAAAAAATAAATTAGAAGGTAAACTAGCAGCAGTGGGAATACCAGCAGAAATTATTTCCTCATTTGAGTCCCAGATAGCTTTTTATGAACTGAAAAAAACCTCTCAAATTAGGTATAAACATTATGTAATCCTCACGCTCTCTGTCTGGATTCCTGTATAAAAAGGTGGCATGCAAGAAGAGTAGGTTAAAAATTATTAGATAGTTGAAATTACACACTGCATCATTGGTAAGAACAACTTACATCAAATGGATTAAAGGCAGAAACTTAACAGTTATTTTCAAAAGGAAAAACTATATTCCAATAATGTTTGATGTGGCTTTTAGAGTTTTTAAAGTGAGGTGTCTGTCAGACAAAAAATCTGGTTTATCCTAACAGATCTCACTTCAGCAGTAAGACCTTCACTGGCAGCTGGGAGATGCCAGAGCAGTGCTAACCCCGTGGCACCAAAATGACAGCAAGGCAGCTCGTCCTGTCTGGGTTATCTGACGGGTTAACAAACAGCAGATAAGCTCTTGTGAGGGATGAGACACCCAGCTACACTTCTGAACAAATCAAAGAGGAGATTGTTCATGCAGCAGCCCTTGGACAGTTCAGGACAGGACGTGAAAAATGTGCTTTATCCTGCAGCCAGGGAGAATGGCCCTTCCCAGTGCTTCGTTCCTGGGGTCTCTGGCAAAAAATATTCAGGGAGATTTGAGAGCAGCACCTAGGGTTGTGGAATTGGGGATACAAAGGCTGCTGAATGATGCTGCCAGTGTCTGCCATAACTGTCATGGACAAGGTGTAAGGACTGCTCCAGATAAACCAGCTGTAAGCTCCTGATGCAGCAACCAACTGACACCACACCAGCCCTCCTGGAAAACCTCTGGGATGGATAAAACTCAGCCCTGGATTGAATGAACTCAACAGAGATCTTGGACGGACAGCCATTGACTGTGGCAATGTCACCTGTGCTTGTGTCTGTATGTAAATATATAAATAGAGCTAGAAGGGACAGGATTTGGACATGAAGCAAAGAGTATAGAATAAGGGGTGGGTAAAGTCATAGTTCTGGCCACAATGGGGTTAATTTCTGCAGTAGCCAGGAGGGACATGCTTGGGCACAGAGGGTATTTTACACAACCTCTGGTGATGTTTTGGGGGAAGGGAAGGAGTGGTTGAACACAATGAAAGGAGAATTTGGGTAACATCAGTTCCCTCTTATTGATATCATAGCTGATATTGTTGGTTTGCTTATTCCACTGCAGCTTACAGTAAACTGTTCTTATCTCAAGCTGTAATCTTTGACTTTTGTGCCTTCAATTCTCCTCTCCAGCCCAGGGAGAGAGGGAAGGGGGATGAGGGAGAGAGTGAGCAGCACAGGAGTTCTTTGGTGCAAACATAAATTGGGGAATACCATTCCTAAATCATGACAATTATGCAACCTTGTTCTATATTATAGAAATATGATACAGTTGCAATCACCCAAAAAATAAAGTCATAGAACAAACCAACACCTTCAAGAAAGAAGAAGCCTTAAGCTTTTCTAAAGTGTATATTAGTAATTTCAACACATTAAATTTTTACATCATTTAAATGCTCAGTTCAGCAAGAAAGGATTAACTCACTGAGGACTTACCTGGTTTTGCAAAAACTAGTTTACAACTGATAAAGCCTATGAAAACTTGGGCAGTCTATGCTTCCACTTATGAATGATAACTAATATACACATTAGAAAGAAAAAAAGTTTATCATTCTGTTTTTAAGCTGTCTGTTTGTGGGTTTGTCGAGTTTCTTTTTTGGGTACGGGTTTTTATAAATTCAGGCTTCAAGTTCCCAAGCTAGAATAAAGTAAGTGGCAGCTTCTGCTACCTGCAGTGGTGGTGTTACACCAGGAGCACAAAGCCATCACCCTGCCTGACACCATTCATAACAAGGGTAGTCTGTGCTGAGAGGCCCTAGAGTGAATCTGAGGGTTGTGTCAGGCCTGGATTAACCTGCACTGACAACTGGATGTAGAAAGCCAGTGAAATGTCTGTTTATACCTGCCTCAACCACAGTCAGAGCCACATTGCTCAGGCATTAGCTTTTATACATAATTAAACCTGTAAAAATTATTTTTTATCACCCCCAAAAGATATTCAGTTTAGTGCCCTTTCTGAAATGGCACACTATAATATTTTACCTTCAAAACAGCTGAAAAAAACAAAGAAACATGCTATTCTCATCCACATTCCAAAAAAAAAAAAGCAGCAATGGGATGCTCTGCTCACCCCAGATTTCCCGAGCATAGGCCATTCTTCATTTAAACTAATTAATAAATTAATAACTTATTATCAGGAAATACTAGTACCTTTCTGAATAATAATAAATGAAAACATGTTTTGGCATAATATGTTTCAGCATGTACATTTTTGTTCTTAATAAATATGCAGCACCTAGCAACTACAAAGTCATTACGTTTTATTGTTTTTGAAAGTTAAAGATCGAAGGCAGCCTCCAAATGACAAAGGAATCTGTTGAAAAACCTTTCAAAGAGAAAAGGTAGTGTCAGGTGCTTCTATCCATCATAAAACTGATAAGGATGGTATTGTAGCCACTGACCCAGTTGCTAAATTAGTCTTTAGAGTAAAATGCATTTATAATCTGTTAGAAGCCAAATTCTATAAGGGGAATTAATTATCTTTTATTAAGAAAGGATTGATGTCTTGCCTCTTCATTTCTGGAAACTATTATTTTTAAACCAGGCTATTCCTTTTTACACACAGGTTTAGGAGAGCATTTTCACCCTGAAATAGTATTTTAAAAAAAATGTCCAAACATTAGCAGTCCACAAAAAATGCATCACCTAAACAAGACTGGTTGAACTGCACCCATCTGAGGGGAGAACAGACCAAGACTCTCCCTTAAATAACTAAATACTCAAAGACATCTCTCTTTTTTGTCTATTTCTGAAGTGTCTCAGCCCAAATCCCAGTGATTTGGTGACTAAGCAAAGCTAATATATATTAATATATTGCCTGAAGAATGAGCCAAGACCCCAACAAAAAATGCAAAACTTCTTCAGAAGAAGATTCCCCTAGCAAAGTCTAATGAATTACTCCGCACAGTATCATATTCCTGAATCTGCACCTCTTCCTTATACAAATAATGTAATTGTTTCCCGTGTTAAAATCTCCCCATGCATGAATAGTGAAGAATCAGGGCAAGATTATTCCAGGAATACACAAGTCCAGCAGCTGAATCTAACAGAAAAACTGTTTTCGTGAGCCTGTCAGCACCACCCTGCATATTGTTGTTTAAGTGTTAGGATATACAAGAGTTACTTTGCTGCTTCTCCACTTTTTTTGTAAAATAAGTCCACAAATAATCTCCACTGTGATGCTTAAAAGCAGTTTATCTCCCTCCCATGTACTAGTACTTTGATAGCATTTTGTCACACCCTTCAAAAAAAAGCTGTTTGCATTTAATATATGCAAATCCCAAATTGTTGGCTTCCTTCATGTCACCTGCTTGGGGAAGTGTATGAAGTCTTGCATTCAAAAATGGAACATAGGCACACATTTTCAGCAGCTGACTAGAATAAAAACAGGCCAAAATTGCTTTCTTCCACAATAGTCTACAGACACCAAGCAGAATTAAGTCCTAATGTTCCCCTACATTTAAGTTACTAAAGTATTAACTAATAACAACTGGTTGAATCATTTCAAGCCAGGTGTACGTACAAAGAAGTTACCCAGCTATGCTGAGAACATAACTATCTCTATTTTTTCCACTTTTAGGCAATCTCCCATCACCTCAGTGAGTTCTTTAAAGTATATTGAAAAAAACCAGTAACCACTACACACCTTGAAAAGTAACATGGGATTTCATATTTGGACATTATATATTAATACAAATATTTTATATCAACACACACATTAAAGGACAAAACATCTATTGTAAATTTTAATATCTATAGCAATCTATAATGTAGAACAAAAAAGCACCCATAACCAGAGACCGTTCCTAACTCTTCACAGTAAGGATTTTTGTTATTTCAGTGTACAGTGTTCTGAGCACACCTCTGGGTATCCTCTGTCCTTTGCCACAGTTTATCTTGGAAAAATATATTATAGCTGAATTTAAACAGTAATATTTACTATTCATTAATATTTACTATCCAACTGTAAACTTAATTCTTTTATAGAAGTGAGTTTTTGGTTTTCCCCTTAGTTTGTTTCAAATATTAGCATTCAAGTTCCCTTTACCTGCCAAAGGGGCACACACAAAATACATCTGCATCTTGCAAAGAAGTTGTTACGTTTTCATGAAACAACACTAAAAATATGAAATACCCAACAGAATCCTACAACCCCAAAACAAAGGATAATTCAAAACTTGGTTGTCCAAGGAAAAAAAAGCACAATGTTGTTGAACAGGATGAATGGCAGAGAGGGGTGAAAACCTTTCAAACAGGCAAGCCCATTCCAGGACAATATACAACTGTAAAAATCCATGAATATTTTTGCAAAGACATTAATCTCCATGGCATACCTTACAGATAAATCTTTAGCCTTATGAAGCCTGTGAAGTTGCCAATGTAATAAGCAGTTCCCTGCACACAGACATCAAAAAATATCAGCTAGCTTTAGTTGTGTCATTCTTTAGAGCTAAGAAGGATCTCAAAACAGATTCAGGTGTGCTTTTACTACACAATTTTAGTTATTGACTAACCCTCTGGCTCATAACAGCCTGTATTCTTCCAGGGGAAATCAAGTCCCAGCCACATGCTGCTCAACATTCAGAACACTGAAAATGGAACTGAGAAAGTGGTAATGCAAGTTGCTGCATTCAGTGACCTTCAGTGACAGCTGACCCAGAATTCCTTGGATGCCTTTTGTTTCAATATCTGGTGAGATAAAAAGATCATCACATCCTGCCACTGATACTATTTCTATTAGCATCCTGATTCTGTGTGTGTTAGGAAGAGCCACTGGGCAGAAACCCAGCACACTGCAGGTGGATGCGTATTACCTTCAAAACTCACCTCCACACAAGCGGCCCTTGACGCTGCTAGCACACCACATTTAAAAAGTAATTAAAATCATGACACATCATCCAGCCCAATTACAAGGGTGTTTTCAGCTGTCAAACCACAAACCCAACAGGCAAACCTGGCAACTTGGTGCAGGGCACAACTCGCTGCTAGATTCTAGTTCGGACAAGTGGACATCTGTTTGCTTTTTCCCCAGGGTGCACATAAGGAAGATACTGAATTCCTGAGCAGTGTATTGGAGAAGTTTGCACAGGTCTTAAGGTATCATAAGCCCCTGCACTTACACTCTGTTTTTCTGCACCTTTTTTATGTGTGTCAACATAAGGAAGGTTTGCACACAGACAGCTAAGCACCATGGTGACTTGGAGAGTTTGATACATCACTAGATGCCTTACTCTGAGAAAATCTTCATCAGCTTGCCAAGGCTGCCCTTCTGGATACCAGGAGAGCATTCACAAATAAAATAAAGAATTCATAGAGCAGACTGCAGGTACAGAGAGATTGGAACATGTGGAAGGACAGAATTTGCAGCTTTCTTGCCACAGCAGAACTACTCCGAAAAATCCAACACAGAGAAAAAAACTACATCACTGAAAATGTCACACTCAGTATGTTTGATCATGGACTGCCAATTAACACTAAAGCCTCTGGATTCCTACATAAACAAATTGAAAACCCTTCTTAACAAGAACAGGCACAGTATTCCAGAACAGAAGTGTCTGGACTGTATGTAGGAAACACAAGGAAGCAAGGTGTATATCCATGCTTAGAAGATCCACATAATATTGGAGACTTCCCAAGGACTACAGGTGAATTTCTATCATGTGTTGTCACATATTTATGGTAGACTAACATGGGAAGAAATAGCAGCAATTTACCCTTAATGATACAAAAAAAATTATAACCTGCCTAAAAGGAGAGTCATTGTAATAAACTTCAGCAAAACAAACAAAAAACTGAACATCAAAAAAACCCTAAAAATCAAAAAACAAATCCAAAACCAAGAGCAAAACCACAAATGTAATTTGACTCACTTTGAATGCGCAGAGAATTCTAATCAGAGTGTCATGCACACAGTCACACTTAACTCCCAAAATACTCACGGTGGGCATTTTAGGGCAGTGAGTAATTGGCATAAAGGTAAAAAAAATAAAATAAAATAAACAGAAGGAAAAATAAAACACACAAACACACAACTCCTCCCTACCCACCCCTCAATCCCCTCACTGAGGGCAAATCCCAGAAGCAAAATAAAACCATTATGTTTAGACTGAAAGGCTCCAATATATCAGAACTTTGTGAACTCACTTGGTAAGGTTCAGAGCACAGGGCAGCTGACAGGCCTCCCTGGTACATTGAGAATAAAGAGCCCCATTAAATAAGACAAAAGACAATTCCAAGACGCAGTTCCAGCACACATCATTTTGAGTGCACACTGTTCCCTAACCTAATTGCCTGAAAAAAGCAATAATGTGTTGAGATAGCCATTGCAGGGCCACCTAGCAACCTCACCATCCTGAGCCACCTCCAAATCCTGCAGCAGCAGCAGAGGGGAGAAAGGACCAGCACAGTCAGCAATCAATCCTTCAGGTTGGCATGACATACCCTTGCAATAATGGAGAGCATAAAAATACTTTTTTCACACTAATTGCCTACCTCCGGGCACACATATGACCATTTATTTAACAGCTAGAGGGTAACAGAATAAGCAAAGCTGTGTAATTTATACAATTTGAAGGTAAGTAACACAAGTGGAGAGCTCTGAGGGGATATGAGCTCACTGCTGTTCCCTTGGAGAGTTTGGTGACAGAAACTTATTTGTGATCTTTGGAGGAGGGAATTAGGTTTTTTCCTTTTGTAATCTCATATGGTGGTTAAGACAGTTTGTTCATGGGACCTCAGCTCAGCTGCTTCTCATCCTGTTTAAGAGCTGGTTAAAAGGAAACTAAAGTAAACTCCTTCACTTGTAGATCCAAATGGCATGGTATTAGTTGAACATGGAGAAACAGGTTTCCTACTGCACTTGCAGGACTCACCACATTTGTTCCAGAGGAATATCACACCTGTTACCATGAAAACCACTTATCCGGACAGGGCAATAAAGCAAGAGATTGACAAAAAGGGGATAACCCAAAGAAAATGTGGCATAAACACAATGAAGGACCGTAAATGTTTAATTGTCATGCTGGCCCAACTTGTACTGATATTTGAAACAACAGATTGATGAAGATTTTATAGCAGTGCATGTGATCACATACCCCCATGTACTCAGTCACACCTGTACACAAAGACTAGAGGGAGGAATGCCCCAATACTCCCTCCAATTCCTTTAACAGCCCATTGAAATGCAGATGGCATCTTTCCTTAAGCTTTACATTTGAATTCTGGATCACTCAGTAATGCATAATTCGTTTGGAAATTACTAAAAAGCTAACTTTTAAAGCCAAATGTGAGGAATTTTCCATATAATTCACTTTCTAGTCTAGAAGTTAAAAAGACTTGAAAGATAAGTTGTTGTTTTCATTCTCATTTTAATATATACCAAGTCAATAGATCATGCAAATGAAGAAATTAGGCCTGATAGTGGGAATTCAGTATTTCCAAACCAGTTTGGGAAATGTTCACTGGGCACACTCCATTTACTTTAAGTGACTGAAATCACAGCATTGGCACTAGATAACTGATGAGGTAAAGATTTAGCAGCTGAAATAACATACTTTAAAACCTTGAAAATATTGTCCAATTTGTATATATATGTATGCATAGTATCTACAAGACAAAGACTGCACTCATCTCGGTACTGATTTCCATTGAACTGAGTAGTAATTGGGTAATTTAAAAGCTTAAATTGAAGAAATTTAATTAAAAATACATTTTTCTCTTGTATGGACTATTAAAACAACACAGCTTTCTAATACAATGATTTTATAGTCATAATAGATAGCCTAATAAAAATTTTATGTATTTCTAATACAAATTATTTTGAAACTGGATGTGGTTTTTGTTTCACTTATTTAAAAACAAATGCTGGTGTAATTGAAGAATTTGGAGGGGGGTCTCAACAATCAAATGTAATAAAGTTAGGTATGTGTGAGATAGACAATCCCTTACACATTCTTACTTTCTCTGTGCTTGAAGCAGCCATTAATTAAGAGTTTGTTTACTTAATAGTTGATATAGGAGAAACAGATTTTAAAACACTCTTCTCTCCCTACTGCTTTCTCCATTCCAGCTACAATTAAACACAACCACCAGGAATCTTCTTGACACATCCATAAGCAAATTCAGATATTTCAGCTGTATTTAAAAAGCTGCTATGTACATTATGGAAATCCTGCTGTTCTCAAACTACATGTTGGGGGTAACCTATGGGACTGATAATAGAAAATAACACCTTTCATTGCTCCATTACCAGTTCAGCTTCCAGTGCTCCAGAATTTCCAGTAGTTGTAAGTTGTTACCATCAGCTGAAAGATGTATTACTTGCTAGTGCTTGTCCAGTCTCCCCTGGGCAAATGCTCTTGTAGCAAAAACATCCATATTTGGAAAATAATATGCACAGGTTTTGTTAGCCGTACCACAGAGGATCAAGAACTTCACTCTTCTGCTCTCTCTCATTCTAAAGATTTTTTTTTCCATATCAGGGTTAGGCTATCGCTCCAAATATGACAAGTTATGCTGTAGATCCCTATGGACTATCTGCCCTCGGAATAAATCATAGAACTGCAATGAATATCCAGTGTTTTCAATCTGTTCTACATAAGAACCAAATTCATCAATTATATTCAAAGAAAAAGACCTAAATGGTGCTTCCATGTCAAAAGTTAAAAAATAAAAAAGCAAAGTTTCATGTATTAATTTCATTGCTAAAGGTATAAGTCATTTATCAAGTCTCACTTAATTTCTGAGAGTTGCTCTTCCCTGCATTTGAGCATCAATAACTGAAACCTTGAGCAGCTCTATTTCTTAGGCTTGGTTCTTTATCCATTTTTTTAACCCATTTCTCACAAAGAAATTGCAAAGAAAAGTTAACATGTACTATGAGTTTTGAAGCAATACATATTTGTTTCCCAATTAGAAACAGGCAATTTAATAATAACTGTAATATCAAAGACTTTTTTTCCTTACTTTAGGCTTACACAACAAAAACTGTATTAAGTTGCTAGTATTTACACTCAGCCTTTATTCAAACACACTCTCATGCTACACCCATTGGCAAAAAGATGATTTTAAGCAACCTCAGTCATGTGTTATGGGTGGGCACAGAGGAGAATACTGACTGTTAGGTCTGCAGATCTCCCAGCGTGTTAATTTAAACGATAAGAATATGAAGTATGAGAGGTCGATTCTGGCTCCTTCAAAAAGCAAGCTTGAAAAATGTACATTGCATTCTTTTTTATTAGCTGAGGGCAAACCACTTTTTATTTTTTTTTATACAGCTCTTTGATGCATAGCCTAATGCAGGCCTCAGCAAAAAGATAGCAAATCTTAGAATTTATTATTGTCAATAGTCTGCATGACCTTTACTTTAACTGCATCTTGGCTGTCAGTAATAATCCAAGGCTGCACTTTCAATGATAGAATGAGAGATTTTGCATATTGAGTCTCCAGGTCTCCTTGAGAGCATTCAGAAATCACAGTCATTTATTCCTATTGGCAGGGCAAGGTCTGTTAGGAAAGCTCATTCTTCTTTACTTGAAGATGAAGAGTGGAGAAACTCCATTTTTGCCCTGAATCAAGTACTAAATACTGCAGTTTTCTCAAATAAATCAACAACGATGCTTCTAGGTCCAGGGTCTGAAATCTTTTTTCATTCAGGGCACCTGTTCTCTAATGCCTCTCTTCACCTTTGCAATGTACAATTTTAGTAGTAGATAAAAAAGAACTTCTAACACAGACCTGGGGATTTTACATTCTAACCTTTCTTCATTTGTGGTTTGTTTTACCTGACAGGCTAGAGAGCTTGCAGGTTCAGAGGGAATCTAGCAAGGACAGGATTGCAAGGGCAATAATAATAAATAACAGGCTTGCCCTCTCCCCAGAGAATTTTTTTAAAACCCAAAATTTACTTAGGCTGTAAAAAGACATATGTGTAGCTGTGTAATGAAATAAAAGTGTCTCAGGCTAGAAGCAGATTACCCCAGATAGTTTTTGCTGCCTGGGCCAGTTAAACCCAGCCTGAAATTACAGGTGTCCTGGCATGACAGCACATGGAACTGCTATGGCCTTCCTGTGCAGATAGTCATGTTCAACATGTAAATACTTTCAGGAGATACTGCGGGACACAAAGAAAGAAGGAAACAGTGTTTTCCTACAGTGCCTGTAGTAAACATGGCATCTGAACCTCATCTCTTCAATGCCTCAGCCCCTCCAAGGTTTTATATTTCTGGCAATTGTTCCTGATCTCCACAGGAGCTCTCTTCAGATCCATGAAGAGGAGAATTAAGGCAGAGGAAGGAGGTGATTCACCCTCAGAGACAACAACAGCATCCCAAAAAAGAGTGCCTAGATTTAAGGTCCAGCAAAGGCAGGTAGCTGTTCCCCTGCAGAGTGATTTACTGGAGCCCACAGGGTTCTGCAGACACTCCAGGAGCTGTAACAAGCTTAGTCCCAAATTTCACAATTTGGCATGAATTAAGTCTTCCACTAGGGTAAATAAAGGACCACCCTGAACTCTTCTCCTTTCATCACCATTTTATGGCAATTTATCACAAGAGAATTTCCAAAGGAAACAGCAGGCATAGGATGCTCCAGCTGCCTGGGTCTATCACAGCCATATTTCTAGTGAGATTATGACATTTTTTTTCCAAAAAAAAAGTTTACTCACGAAAAGTGCAGTTCCAGGTCAACTGATACTATTTACAAATTCATTTAGCTCATTGGTCCAGTGAATGAGTATCCATCTATATAAAGTGGCATACTGTCAACAGCAGAGACAGATAGCAACTCCTACAGGCATAGCAAATATTTTCCTTCTCTATTTAAAATACAGGACCTTATAAAGCATTTGTTTGGTTTGCCATTCTGAGCCTAGATACAGAGCCTGCAAGACAAAATTGACTCTATTTCATACACACAAAACATGCTGTGTACTCCATAAGAAGGACAAAGGTGGCATTATTATCCATCATGTTCTAGCCCCTACAAAATTTGGTTGCAATTAGGACAGATTAATTCCTTAAAACAATCTTTTAGTCCCTCTCTCCTTCATGTCCTGAAATTATTTCAAAAGCTTACTTTGTATCATAGGGCTTGAAATTACCACAATAAGCACAAACTTAAGTCTTGCACAGCTTTCCTATTTTACTCTCTAACCAGCCACAAAATATTTAAGAGTAAAGAAATCCAAAACAAAAAGTCCCACAAATAATTGATTCTTGCTTGTCCACACAACTGCTGGCAGAAATCCTTGTGTGCTTCCACACCTTCCTCCAGCTTCTTTAGCTTTCAAGAAGATCCTAACCAAACCTGTCCCACTGACAAAATTCTCACATAAGTCCCTGCAGATACACTTAACTACAGCATCTGGACTGTGAGCCGAGGAATCAGCCAGGTTCCACCATGTGTTTTCTGCTATCACAATGACACCTTGAAAAATTTCCTTGGAAAAAACCAAAATAGTTCTACAATGCTGAAACCTCCATCACCACAGCACAGCATCTGTGCAACAGGTTGAAACAGCTTCTTCCATCCAGCAAATTATCAATTTGTCACTGATTCTTTAAAGAATTGACCCTATTGAGTCCACTACACTGTCATGGATCCCTAGCAGGATCCAGGTGCAACTGATGAAAATAAACACCCCAACACTCTTCTACATCCCTGGAGTCTTTTAGTCACTGATATGATCTGCACCAGCCAGGCACCTACATACACAGCATAGAGATTTTATAGAATCCTGTAAAAATCTCCAAATCTCTTTCCCTTTTACTATTGGAGATGGTGGAGCTTTAACCAGTTTGGACTTACAGCATGTGGGCAGGAAGTTCACAGGGTAAAAATTCCTTTTACTCCAAGCCACATTTTACCCATTTTTCCACGTGGCCTGAATGATGGAATATATTAATTCTACAACAGAACATGTTTCTGCTCTATATGTAGAGTCATGTCATTAATAGAAATGTATGAATGCAGCAGAAGATATTGTTAGAATGTCAAATAGTTTTGCCAATGCCCTGATGATCTCTTCACAGATTTACTGATTTTATTATTTTTTATGTTATTGGCAGTGGGTTGGTTGTTTCCCCTCCTTGCAACAAAATGGAAAACCTGGTGATGCAATGTGTATAGTATCTGCTGTAGACAATATTTAATATTTTTGTCAGAGTATTTCATCACTCAACCAGAAGTTTCCAAAACAAACATCCATATTGATACTCTAGTCCCATTTCAACCCTTCTGTGTTTAAACACACCATATGTCCCCAGTGTTTCCAATTCATACAGCCTACATTTTTTTTCCAAGGGTCACCAAGATCTTGAGCCCATAAATCCTGTAGTAGGGAAGGACAAATACGACTCAGTAATCCACTTTACAGTTGTGGGGTCCCAAATACAAACTCTGATCACCATTGCAAAACACATTTAAATCCCCTAGCATTGCAAATACATCAGTATTTTCATTACAAGAGAGATAAAAATGTATTAAAACTTACCTCATGCTCCTTTGTGAGCAGTTGCTTTATTTATTAAAGAATGCAAAGAGATCAGGATGGGAGATTGTCCAAGCACCCCATTTTAAACAAAACTGACCACAATAATCATATCCTCCAGATTTATATTGTACCTGGCAGGGCACAGCTACCTGTTGATGGCAGCTTGAGATGCCAGAGATGAAGTTCATTACTCAGATGAGAATTCAATTTTAAGAACTCATATTTAATGTTACTCAATTTTAAGCAATTTCTCTAGTAAGATATGGAGTTTTAGGAGAATGTCAGCTCGGGTTGCCTCTAGGATTTGTACATATTTTGTGCAAAACCTTAAAAGAAGTAGTCAGTATCTCAAGGTAGAATTTGGACTGGTTTTTTTTTAGGTCCTTTTCTGCTCAACAAGACCTTTCCCACCACTTTTCAATAAGTGCTAGGCTGAGGTGAGAAAGGAGTTTGGAGAGAATACCACAGCATTCAATTAAAATAATAACAATAAATGGCTCACACACCTTAAACCTGGCTTCAGGTTGGCAGGATACCCTCCTGTTGGATGACAAAACTCTTGGAAGCTTTGTCTACTTCTGGATGAAGTTTTTGCCTCATGAAGAACACAGGGCACTCAACTCAAAACAGCTGCTGGTGGAGCAGCCCCTGTGAGGGAAGGTGTGGTGTCATGGCTCCCATGGATAATCAGGAATTCCAGATGTACCCAGTCAGGGCCATTAATGGCCCAGAGCCTGGCACCAGGAGGGGCCTTAACACCCCTAAATGGGCCACTTGAGGTTGGAAAATCCCAGTGAAACAAAGCACACATGGAGGTGCCTGGCAGCTCTGCCCACTCAGGGCATCTATGAGGCTTGGGGAAATCAGTGCCCTTGGGATGGGAAGTGCTGGCACCTGTGATTCTTTGTCCTAAAATCACACAACACTTTGGGTTGGATACAACCTTGAAGTTTTCCACTCCAAAAGCCAAGTCGCTTTCCAATAAACAAGTGGTTCGGAACCCCATCCTGTTGGCAAAACTTGTCTGAAGAAAAAAAATCCTAATCCTTTTTTGCCCATAACTGAGTCCTCACCCCAATCAATGGCAGTGCAATAGGTCAGGCTGCAGGTGTGGGAATCACCTGGTTCTGGGTCATGAAAGTCAGGCTCAAAAAATTTAGAAAGTAGAAGGGTGTGTGACTAATTCAGCCACAGAGGAGATGGAATAACTTAAATCCATCTTTTTTGTGGAGGAGGGGAAGATTTAGGAAGAAAGGGAAGAAAAAAACCCTTTTTACAAAGCAAGTTGCCTTTTTTAAATGTGATTTTCAGCCACCAATGAATTTTTCTTATCTTAATTCCTTAAAAAAATTAAAAAAAGAACGAGTCAGACAACTAAAATTTATAGACTGTACTAATCCTTAGAGTACAGATCCACTCTTTTGAAAGCCATAAATACAGAGTTAAAGAAGCACAGGAAATTAGTTCTCTGAGTTATGTTAATTGCTTCCAACACTCCAGTATCTATCTACACGAGGAAGGAACACAATTTGAAGAAGACATCATAACATATCACAGTTAAAAAAAAAAAACATTATGCCCAGTGTTTTTTCTTATGAATTAAAAGGGGTTTGAACCACTTAAGAGAAAAAAAAAAAACAAGAGCATGTCTGAAACATGGCACAAAGTATGCATACAGTAGATACAATTGATTGGAATGCTCTGTTATCTGTCACTTTAAATCCCCCTCTCTAGCAGCAGCAAGGGAGTGAAACCCAAGAAAAGCATCTACATAAAAAGGGAGAAAGAAAAAAAAAACCACACTGTGATTACAGTTCTGAATTCATGGATTAGGAAAGAAACATTTAATTTCAAAGTATTAATAGGTTGTCCTCAAACAGCATGAGAATAGGTAAGTAAATGACATCAGCAGAAAAATATGTTGGTAACCATATTTTAAAAGTAAAAAATCCAACATGTAACCAAAAATATAAGGAAGAACACTGTCAGAATTTAAAACATAATAAGCCTGTTATGCTAAAGGCTTGGGTTTGTCAATTTAGCTGTTTATGTGATGACAAAAGAGAAAAATTATCATAAATGTACTGGTCAGCTCAGAATGCTGAAGTTTGAATCATTTTCCCATCTGCATCTCAAGAATTTTATGGGATGTAATGAACAGTTTGTGCTGTATATTGGTAGTTGATCCAAAGTTTTCCTTTGTTTAAAACAAAATAAGCACCATTCAGCTCAATCAGTGTGAACTCTGACCTTTCTTGGCTGCAATTCAACTGTCCCAGTCCTACAATACACCTGCATTCAGCTCAGTCCTGGAGCTGAACCAGGACAATTATTAGGAACCAGGACATCAGAAATCATCAAGGCTGCACATGGAGACCATCATGTTCTTTCTAGAGGACCACTGAATAGGCTACAATGGTGTTGCAGCAGCCCTCTTGTTAGGGAGCAGAAATGAGCCAAGACACAGACTCCTTGTTTATCACAGCATGAAAAGGGTCCTGGTTTATTCCCCTTTACAGCTCAGCCATCCTGACTCCAACCATTCACTGACCCTGCCTGCAGCAGCTCCTGCTGTGGGTTTCCCCTGCAGCCTCTGACTGCTGGTTATTTCCTGCTGAACTCTGACTGCAGGGATCAGTTTGCAGACTCTGACTGCAGCTTTTACCCGGCTAGACTGTGACTGCAGGTTCCAACAACAGGCTCTGACTGCACACCCAGACCAACCTCACTGCAGGCATTCTCTCCCTACAGGATCCTTCTTCTTCATGGTCCTCTCCTTCCCTCTTCCTCAACGCTCCTCCTTCTTCATAATTTCTCTCTTACTAACTAACCTTTTTATCACACTGATCTTTATTGGATATAGCTGTGCCTCCTCAGGAGTGAGCCTGTATTGTGTAATTAACACAGCTGTTACTAATCAGGGGTGAGGTCACCTGTATCCCCTTCTCCTACACAATGGAGCACTGAGTAACCTGATAGAATTGTGTATTTATTTACAAATAACTCTTTATAAGAGGCAATCAAAACGCAAATTTTCTAAAGAAAGAAGGTGATGAATTTCTTAAACTTCCTATTAAAAAAAAAATGTAAAGGGCTATGCAACTCACCTTGTATCTGAAAACATATGAAGAAGCTGATTTATATAGCAGAAATAATAATTAATGATTAATTTCATCTATCCCCCCAAAAGCAAAGCTATCTTTCTTCTTTTCCATATCAAAAAGACAAAAAGCTTGGAGATTAGGATCATACACAGATTCTGCCTTGCAATATACATTCAAGGTTAATTTGAAAGATAGCTACTGAGGATTTTCTTACACAAATCTGAATAGAAAGCTTTCAAAAGATGTTGTTTCTAAGGCTCCCTTAACTTGTCATGACTACAGGACCTGTTGGCACAGGTCAGCCAAGGGGGATATAGCCAGGTGGCTGTGGCAGTGTCAGGAATTTATGTCAATTTTGTAACATAAAATAAATGATAGTTAGGAATGGAAAAATGTGCAGTCCTGCAGAGAGTAGAGCTAAAACCTAAATCTCTGTGCTAGTTTCAAGTTTGTACAGCTGTGATGAATAGAAGACAGTCTGGCATGTCAGGGTTTTCTGTATGACTGATAATGTTAAGAGATACTTTCTCATGGAGGAGGCTATGCAGGAACATTCAGCTTTAAAAGAAAAATAATGTCTTTTATTTGCATATTTCTCTAATCTTAAAGTTGAAATAAATGGAATTTTGATGGTACTTCAACTTATTATCTGCTATGCAAAAAAGCATTAATGAAGTAAGAAATTACACAAAGGCCTAGAAAGTGGGCTTTTTCTTCCCTAGCAGAAGACTAAAACTTAAATATTTTCTCTATTTTTAGTACTCTGTCCCTTCTTGTCCTGATTTGCATTGTAACCAGAATGACATGCCAACATTCTCCTGATCAATGACAGTCCTCATTCCTGATGCTGGCCTAATTTTTGGTAGTCCTTATCTGACAGAATAATCACTGCTGTCGCAGCTGAGCTTCAGGACTCTTGTAACATTGAGATTACTTACTGGAATAATACTTAAAAGAACGATGTCCTAAATCAAAACAAGTGTCTGTAGGCTGCAATACATTGAATCTACTGTATAGTTGGTTTTGCTTTGCTGTCTGCATTCTCAGTGAGTTGTTCATAGTTGTTCCCTAGGTTTGAAGGGTTTCCTTTGTTTGGTTGGTTGTTGTTTATTTTCTCTGATTGTTTTCTTTTCAATGGCTTTGTGAAATCAGTCTTTCATTGCTAGCACCTTTTTGTTTAACTTTGTTTAAATATTTCATATTTTAAATATAGCATGTTAATAATTATTTTTCAGTTCTGGATTGGAACAAGTGTAGCTGAATGCATTATTCAAGAACAACATCTGATCTTATTTAATATCATGTAACGCTTTGCTTGTTCTTGCTCTTTTTTTTTCCACGTAGAGGCAATATAGTATGCTTGCCAAATGTGTACAAGTGCATTTCTCCCAAACAAGCTGTTCAGAAATGTTATTAGCCTAAATATCTTGTCCTGGATTTTTTAAAGCCTGTTTCTTCTAAGTCAATCATTTTTTATTTTCTTTTCTTTTGTGCACCAGTTACAGTAAGCTATTTCAGAATCAGCTCTGCAATATAATGTACCAAAACGTGATACGGAAAAAGTTAACCTGCTAAGTTAGTGACCTTTGTTTTCCCCCTGATTTCTAAGCTGCTCACTGAGCTTGCTTGAATCTTTCTCTTAAATATCTCTAGGGTTTGACAACTAAATGTTTGCAAGTAGCCGGATTCCAACGGGATTTATGGTTGGGTAGCTTTCCAAGAGTATTTAGGTGTTTGCAGTAACTCCAATGACAATCACTAAGAATCACACAATTAAGTCCTCCTGAAAATTCCACAAGGTGCTTTTTTTTTCTCCTTGAGAACCACAATTCTTCATTTGTCTTGCACAAGTTGTGATCCTGGCAGTAAAGTCATTCTAGGCTTCCACCAGCACAGATCGGAGCAGCCCCAAGAGGGCTTATGGCAGGTGGGTTTGTCTCAAAATAAGCTGTCCTCCCTTCTGGGAATAGCCTACATTTCTGCTACTGAAAAAGCAAGCTTCGTGCCTACAGAAAACACAAAACTGATTGTTTCTCTACTCTCCATCTCCAGATTCTTTGTGCTGACTCACCCTCTTTTTGTCTCCTTTCTGGTTCAATCAGGGTCTTTTCTTCATCCAGGAGACAATTACTGCTTCATCCTTGAGTCACTGTTGGAGCTGTTCTTTCTCACAAGCAATAATTTTTGATACAGTCCTTGCCCTAGGAAGCATATGCATAATTTCATGTTAGAGGCCAAGCTCCTTAAAGTATAGAGACTCTTTATTTTCTCTCCATAAAAATGCCTTCTTTTTTTTTTTTTCCTCAAAAATACCTCATGGCCCTGTAACTACAGCTGACAATACATTGCAAAGGCTCAGTATTAAGAATGGTGGTAGCATACTGGAAGAATTTTGCATTTCTAAGTGTGATCAAAGGATCACTTTTTTTTTTGTGAAGAGAAACTACAATGCCAAAAGCTTCTGTAAATACACAGAATATGCTTTCTTTCCTGGCCTTTTGTATTTTCCTGTGTTTTTGTATCAGGCTGAGTCTCCCTGGCAAATTTAAAGCCTACTGTAAATGCAGAACATTTGTTTTCTCTTTGTAAGGATGGGGGCTGTATGTTTGTCCACGAGGCTAAATGCTGGCCTGTACAAATTGTTCAAGTAAAAAAAAAGAGGGGTCTGAATATCATGAGCCTGGAACATCTGTGGTCATATCTGAAGCTAATTTTTTTAATTAGGTGAAATAGCAAGCGGGATGTGCAGCCAGTAACCTTCCTCAATATATCATAATGCTTTATGGGCAATTTTACATCCTGTGTGTTCTTCTTTCCTCTCTGTTGATAGTAATTTGGATTGGCTGTGGGATGTAATGTACAAATAAACATGCAATCACAATACACTGTGTAAATCTGCTTATAAAAGCTGCTGATGAAAGAGGTGTCTAAGTTAACCTTTTTTATCTTGCTCATGCGAATAACCTGTTGATGGGAACACAACAGGTTATTCACAACACTGATGGTACTTAAATAATGCAACCACAACCACATTTCTGTTTGAATTTTCTCCCAGATAAATGACCAGGTAGGTAATACAGTGAGGGAAGTGCTCTGGTGAAACAGATTATGTTTTTAAATAATTCTGAAGTTGTTACTTGCTTCACTTAACAAGCAATCTGCTGTGAAATGTTAAGACCTTAAAGTTGGGTTAATTAGGTGTGTAGATCACACGACACAGAAAAAACAACTCGATGTGTTTACTTCTGAGTCTCAGATTTGTGCTGTGTGTAGTAGTCACTGCATTCTGAAATGTTGACTTGATGATTATTTCCCACCATTATGCCACTATTTGTTTTTTCTCAGTATTTCTTTCTGTAAACTAATTTGGTACAGTGTTTGGAGAAGAGAGACACAAAAGAAGTGCAAGCACAGTAAAACTAAGTTGTCTAAATTTAGAACTGGCTGGGAAATTTTCATTTTTCTTTCATTAGAAAAATGGTGGTTGGTAGAAAACAAAAATTATTCATTCAATTCAAATTATCACCTACTAAGAAAAGAATAAGAAAGGCTTTATAAGCTGTCAAAATACCAAATATTTTAAAATAAAAAGGCTATGTGCAGGTCAAGACCTCCTCTAGTATTTTCAATTAAAACACAGTCAACCTATAATTAAGAGAGAAAAGTTAAAATTTAAATATTATTTCCAAATTCACACAAATTTAGATTGATCTGATTAAACCCATGGAATTTTAAATAAAAGAAAATGAAACAAACAGTTATTAACTTGAGGGGAATGAAAGAATAAAAATATCAAGAAAAGTGACATATGATATAAGAATGTGGGTCTTGCAAACAGCACTTCCAAAAGATCCTAATGGTGTTTATAAATTGGAGGAAACAGGGAATGGTTCAAGGTCTGACTCAAGCTCTGCATCAACCTTTGTATTAGACTTTCTTCTCATTTAGTGCACAGGGCATTTTTCACTCAGGTGAAAAATTTCTGTATTCCAAGCACCCAGTTTTATCTAATTTTCCTTCTCCTTTTTTTTTTTTTTTTTTTTTTTTTTCATGAATAAGCCTCCCAGGTTTAGAATAACAGATTCAGAAGCTGTCTTTTCAGTCCCTTTGTGCTGTAACCCAGAAGCAAGTATTCCAGAGAGTGTGTATCTGAGCATCTGAGCTGGTGCATCTGCACTACAGCTGGGCTCTACATTTCCATGCCTCCTTCCAGCACGTGGGGAGAGCTGGGACTGCAGCACAGAAATCCAGCATGGCTATTTTCCAGTGGCGCCATGCCCGGGACCTGACAACACTAAGCTGCTTGGCAGAGGCTTCCAATTTCATTGGAGTCAGGCCTGGCCTTAAAATCAGGGAGCTGATCACATATCTCCACCATCTCGCTGGCTCCAAGACTTAGTCATGGCAAAAGAGAATGTGGCACACCCCCTCCCCCCCACTTTTCCATGAGTCTGATCAATCACGATTAACTCTGCTAATTAGACTCGGGCTGCAGAGCTGTAAAACTGGTGTAAATTATCAGAACCAGACCCATCAGCCATTTTGGTCCTGATTTTCTTTTGCACAAATGTAATTTCACATTGCTTATTTAACATGCTGCTCTCTATGCTGTCAAAACATGAGAAGTGTCCTAGTGCATGAGAGATGCAAAGCTGACTTGAATTAAAAAGTAAATAAATTTTAAAAAAAACCAAACAAACACAAAAACCCTCCTAAGCCTAGGAAATAAATCTTGTAAATCTATATTCTTTGGGACTTCTTGCTTGTGCATTGTTTAGAGTAATTCGTGTAGACAATAATTTCAGGCTAAACTCCATTGCTTCAACCTCTCATTCTGATCAGGGGTGGGAGAAAAACATTTCTGTGATGGACATGCTAATCTTTTGGACAAAATATGCAACAAGCACCCTTGTGAAAAATCCCTTGGTGTTTCTTATGCCTTCCATTTTATTGAAGTATATTGTACTCTCACAATAAATACACATATATATCCTAATTTACTTAGGCTATTTTATTCAGTCAAAGAAACCCACGTGATGAATTTCCCCAAACACATTATGCAAAGACCATCCCTCAAACAAGGAGAGTCACTGATTTTGTTTGCAAAGATTACAAGTGAGGAACCACAAGGCAAAATTAGCAGTCAGCGGATGCTACTAAGGGCATCTGTTGACTACAATTACACTACAGAAGACAATCAGATGGATACAATTCCAGGCACCTGAAACAAGTACAGGATTACAGCCCTCCTGTTAAGGAGTTTACTTCTTCATAGGAAACAACACTACAAACTGGAGATATTTTGAAGATCATTAATAAATCAATCAATAATACATAATGTTAATCTGCAGTCTGTTTTACTAGCTGCTGTCTTACTCTTTCTGCACAAAGAGGGATGCTGATGATTTTGTTACCACTCTTTCAATGCCAATGTTTCCACTGAATTGCCTGGATTTTCTTTGGGAAATCATGGTTCCTGTTCTGGTAAGAGGATAATCCTGTAAAGACAGAGCTTTGCACTGATGAATTCATATGAAACATGAAGTAAAAGTGTGAATGGAACATTGGTGTATAATGGTCATGAGGAGCTAAATTAAATGATAGCCAATGTACATGATAGTGATTGAATTTCTGTTTTTACAAGGTGAAATAATTATCATACCAATGAGAAAGTCTGTATTCCTGAGAAGCAACTGCATTCTTTGGCAGATTATAATTATGGAAATAGCCAAGGGTATCAAGATTGCTCAGAATAAATTTTTCAGGGTACCATGAAACAACTCAGGATTTTCTTTCAACACTTGTCAGTTTTTATTGATAAGTCAGCTAACTTCATCAGTCCCATGATTTAAGATTTGTTTGCTTGGTTTATCCTCATGCCAAGGTAATAGTTGTAGAAATCCTGTAAATTTTCAAATGGAAAATTTACTTTATCACTTCTCTTCTACCTTTGATGTATGTTGGCGGTGTTGAAATTTTCATAAGTCACATTTTATGGATTATGATGCACAAACAACTTCCATATATGTTGGATATAAACAATATAAAAATGAAATGAAAAATTTAGTGTGTATTCTTAGAATGCTTGGGGACAAGGTGGAAGAAAATTAAAAAGAAAAGGAGGAGTGGAAAGAATGAAAATTTCAGTTCTTTTGGTCATTCTGCTCCCTTCAAAATGTATTTTCCTGTGAATTTCGCAAAGCTGTTTTTTTTATTGTTGTAGATTACTTTTTCCATGAATCATTCAAAACCTGCCTTTTGAAGAAGAGGATATGTATATTTTAATGCATACAATGAATTGTATCTTACAATAGGAAATTCTTTCAGTTTTTCTCTCTACCAATGTTAAAAAGGGGAAAACCATATGACTACTTACATTAACAGGAAAATGAGAAACAAACAGAACAGTGACTAAATAAAATGCAGTCAGGAATTTGTTTCATTAAGATCTCAGTAACTTCTGCAGATCCAAATATGTTATTCTCTATTAATGAAAAGATTTCAATGAGAGAAAATGGAACTACTCCTCCAAATAAGAGCTCAAGACCTGAGTTTGAGTATTTCTTTACATTCCTTTTTATTTCCCTTTCCTATTTCTGCATTTTATCACCATGGCAAGAATTTTAATTCTTGTAATGAAGCACAAGAACAAACTTTTTTACTTTTTAAGTAAAATCGCTGCTATTTTTGATCTTGTAATAGATTTCCTGTGTGGACAAGTCATATATGATCTGATTCAGCAACCCTGACTTACACAGTGTTCACATCATCAACTCCATCAATATTAACAGAGCTGCTCCTGCACATAAGAGTTACTCACATAAAGGCTACAAACCCATGCTGTAATTCTTTTGTATCCCTTTTTTTCCTGGCTTCTTCTTGTAGTAGGAGTATGGCTACATTAAATGTGTCCAATTTTTAATAGCCTGGGTGTTTGACAGAAGTGCATTCTTGTCAGTATTTGTTTCATAAAATGGAACAATGGGTTGTGACATATATGGGTTTCGAGTTTTTGTTTAAGAACAGTGTAGATAATAGGACAAAAAAATGATAGTGCTGATTTCCAGCTTTCTGGAATTAAATAGCTGTGATTGCCTCAAACCCTTAGTTCCTGTTCAAATTCCCTCAGAAATATTATCTGATTTTGCTGGAGGAAACAGAATTGTACTATATTAAGAAAGCAAAGTCTTGTCTCTTCCTTTCAAAACAACACTTCCCTAAACTCTTGTTTGTGAATGCAAAATACAACTTTCCAAAATTAAATTAAAAAAAAAAAAATAAAACAAAAAAACTATATGGTTCATTTCGTTTTGTTACATGACCCTTCTAAAATGAAAAATAGGCTTGCCTGCAAATACCTTCAGAAATAAAAACCTTGCATGTACAGTATGAAAAAAAAAGATAAAAGATCTCTTGAGTAAAGTAGCTGAAAGCCATTGTGGGATCACTGCAGGTTTTTTGTTTTCTTATATTTTGAAAGTGTGACATTGTGAAAGGAATGGCAGTGAATGAACTATCAGACAAAGAGATGACTTCACCATTAAATGAGTGTAGTCATTGTATTCAGAAAAAGAAAGCATTTTTTTCTCTTTTTTTAAGTGTGGCTAATCTTTGTTATTTAAAGAGCCCTGTTAAATTTTGGAAGTTAAGTGCAGCTCTTATCCATTTTTCTACCTCTGATTGGGAACTGGCCAGCTGCAATTTGAAGGGTTAGGAAAGATTTTAAATACAGTAAAATGAAAAAAAAAAAAAGAAAGTGCCAATTTCTTTTAAAATGTTTCTATTCTTTTTTCTTATACATTATACATCAGAGTGATATTTGAAGGCAGATTTATTACACACCCTGGCAGAATGCTTTGCACATTTATAATGCAAAGCTTTTATCTAAAGTTCAGAGCATTATTTTAGAAAGAATGTGCATCGTATCTGTGAGACAAGTTCTATTCCTATTGAAAGGTGTCCATAGGAATTGGAAATGTGTGGTGAAACTGATAGTCAAGGAAGAGCTGAAAATGAAATCTGTATCATTTGCTTACTGTAGTGTTGCTTTTTGAGCCTTGCTCTCCTGATCTAACTGAAGATATTCCTGCTCATTGCAGTGGGGCTGGACTAGGTGACCTTTAAAGGTGCCTTCCAACCCAAAACTCTTCTATAAGAATCAAGTCTAACTGCTTAGTCTGAGAGTCATACATAATTTAATACAGTAAAACTAATTTATATTGTAGGCAAATATTGAATCTGTTAGAATTTGGAAATCACAGAATATCCTGAGTTGGAAGGAATGCACAAGGATCATTAGAGTTCAGCTCCTGGCCCTGCACAGGACAGCCCTAAGAATCACAGTAAAATGGTCTTTAAAATATTTAAGACCATTCTAGTTGAAATCATTTCCCAACCATGCCTTTAGCACATGAAAAATTGCTATTGTAAGGAAAGAGTTCTGTTCATAAGAGGAGACTAAGTTATTTTTTAATTCCTACATTGGCAATTAAAGACTGGAATTTCCAGAAATAAAAGCATTTGTACAATTGATCTCCATAATTTGAAATAGCAGCCACCATGTGGCCTTGAAAATGACATCTTATCTGCCTTCCCTCACATCTGTATTTTCAAATATCACTTGTCAGTCTGTGTTTTTATTTTCTGATGTTCCTTGAACAATTTTGAAGCAGCTTATAAATAACAGCTTTGCATCTGAGCTCTTCACTCTGTGCCCACAGTCACTGCTAAAGACAGTTAGTGGGTTAGGGCTTGGAGTGCAGGGGATGCTTTTTGGGGAGTTTATTGTCTAGAACTTCTGCTGGGAATTCAGCACTGAACTGAGAAACCCAAACTGGGGCCTCAGAGCTCACCAGCAGTTCCAGTCTGCAAAGGAATAAACGTGATGCTGATGGAGTCGTACCTTGCTGAGTAAAAATTGTGCAGCTAAAGGGTTAAAAATGTTTTGATTAAACTTAGTCATCTTCAATAAGCTAATTTTACCTTACAAAATAATTCTTGGGTGTTATTAAATCTAAAATTTTCTATGAATAGTATTTCTTGAGGCAAAGCATAAAATTATATTCAAAAGATGTTTTTTCCACTAACACATTTAAATAGAAGTCACCTTCTTCTTTGTGTACTTCATGACCACTTGACACTTGTTTAGAAAGTCACCCCTGTTCACAAAGAGAGATAACACATCTGTGTTAAAGCCAAATACAGTGATCCTAATCTGTATTAAGGCTTTTATTACTGGAACTAAAAAATTATCAGTATTTCACTGAGTGATTATTTCAATGGGACTACTTGTGAAGTCACTAACTGCTTGGTATTTAACTCCCTTAATTTGGATTCCCTGGCTGACCATCTTCTATACCACAAACTGTGATAAGATTCCATGGATCTGAAATTCTGTAGGACACAAATGTATTCTCTTTTTTCCTGTCTCTCTCAGGCCAGCTGTCTTCTGTCAGGCCATACTGATGAGATAGTCAGGGGAATGCCCACCTTGGAAATACTTCTGAGAGACCCTCACAGCTTCTGTTTTAGATTAGGTTTTGAATTTCTTATTAGCTGTGGAGTGGTATCAGCATTTGGAGACTTTATCATGCATGCCATATGGCATGGAAACTTAGCAAAATTTGAAAAGCTGGGGAGTGTTGCCTGAAGTGTTACCAGAGTCCACAATGAGGACTTTAGCATTAAAAGAGTTGTAATAAACCTAAGTACTATCATATTTATAAGAAAAGAAGGTAGATGAGATCACCTGTTTGTTATCCAGGCACAGACATAGAGAGCTGAAACAATTGGAGCTCCAAGCCAGACAACTCCAACCAGGAACACTGCCAAGTGCTTTGTCAGTGACTGTAATTAACTAGTAGGAAAGAAATAACTAGAGCTGTGATAATTCCTCATCATAAGATTTAGCACAAGGATAAGTGTCTTCCTGAAGGAAACATAACCCAAACATCACTTACCTTGATGGACCTGTTGCCTCTGTAATGTAAAAGGGATGGGCTGGGATGGCCACAGATGGTTCAGAGAAAAGGGCAGAGATAAACTTCCTACCACCTCCACTGATATTGGTGTCTTACTTTCCTTTTGATTTATCCATAATGGATTTCATTATTTTAGTGGAAAAAATACTTTCATTTTACTTTATGAAGATTGATAGATATGCACTCCTCTTTGTGCTCCTGAAACATAAATGTTATTTATCTATATTAATATAGCAATATACATTAAATATTAATATATATTTTATTTTAAATTCAATAAATAATAAAAAATAAATTAAATTATATTTTAAAATAGTAATTAATACATATTATATATATTAAAGCCATTGCTAATTACACACTTACTAGCATATTTCCCATATTTAATGTAGTACTTGGGACATAAAGTAGTTCTAGGGAAATACTAGATTTGTTCTTCTTTGTTTATTTGTAAAACAAAACATGCAGTGATGCCAGAGCCATTACTCCCCCACAGAGTCCTCTTGAGGAGACTGAAAAGAATTTCTGGTTTTTGTCACACTCAGCCATGTAATACATTTCACATCAGGCAGATGAATGCTCATCCTTCAGCAGTGCACTTATGTCCTTCATAAAGTTTCATCCTTGATTTGAAAGTTTCAAAACTCTGTGTGATACAGATGGTCCAAATCCCAATGATAATTCAATGTCTGGTTAGCTCTAAAGTAGACCAAAGATCTAGTAATTAATGTCCTGAGAGGCCTGAACAAGCTTATGCACACATTTGTAAAAACATTCCTATTTGCTGTCAGTGTTCAAACACTTCCAGGATGCTGGACTGTGATTTTGAGCATATGTTTCTTGTTCCCTCATCATTAATCAGATCCACTGAGAGCCACATGCTGGCCTGGAGTGAGGGCTACAAGGTAAAGCACTGATTAAGGATTACAGTTGAGGTGTAGTTTGACCCACCAATGGGCCTTCATATCTGTTGCTCAGATAGATTTAAAAAAAGAGGTGGATTTACAAAACAAAATAATCCAATCCTTCATAAATAGAATCAAAGTTTCCATCTAATCGGCTGATTTTGTAGTATCTATGTAAACAGTGCAACTGCTTACTTTTTAAATACAGAAAAAGTCAACACAGATCTAATAGTCAGAGCACAGATCTAATAGTCAAAACTGCTCAGATTGATTTTAGTAGTTACTGATATGTGTGTTGTGTGTATGGATCTGTAGAGGAGCTCATCACGGTCAGCAAAGAAAAACATTTCTTTTAACCCCTTCCCTTCTTCCCCACACCAGTCATTGCCTTTATTCTCACAGTTCTTTGTGATATAAACCATGGAAACTCAGAACAAGCATTTCCATAACTCATAATTTCCAACAAAAGCAACGGCAAAGCTGCCACAAAGCATGGCAAAGATCAAACAGCATCTGTTATGAACAGGATCACAACTAATGGCAGTGAGAGAGAAGTGGAAGGATGAAGAACAGCCCCGTTTACACCCACAGTCTGAACCTTCCAATCCAACAGAAGGCATGTTTTGCAGACAAACACAGAATGCCTTCCAGGACGCTCTGCAGAACCCAGTCATACTGACAAAAAAATGTTTATGGAGCAGTGATCTCACAGAGAACTGTTTACAGTACTTTGCTGAACAGAAAGAAGAAAGTCTTTCCACAAAGACTGCAGACTTTCACACCTTGACATGCACACAGGAATCAGTAAGATCTGCAATAGGCAAAGTCTATACTGTCAAAATTTCAAAGTCACTGTGCTGTGCAGCTTTGCTCTCTGGGAGACTCGTAGGGCCCAGGATCAGATTCACAGAGAGCAGTTTAGGTCTACAATCCCTGAACTTCCCATTCAGGTCCATCTATCTTTAATGAAAATTAATAATTTAATCTCCATGTTACTAACACATTATCTCCTTCAAAAGGTACCAGTCACAAGCCCATGGGTCAGGTCACAATCTTTCAATTCATGATATATTAAGGCAGAAACAGTAGTTTAGCATTCAATATGAAACCAAGTTTTTTGTCTATAATTTTTTGTTATTTTTCCTACCCTAAAAGCTGACGGTAATTATTTTTGCTCAGATTATAAACTGTATCTTCATCTATGGATTTTCTTACCACAATGTATGAAAGTGGAAAATAAAATTTGTAAGTAATAAGTACAGTATGAAATTTCATATGGTCCTTATAATTTTGTGTCATTCCTGTCATTGTATATTTCTCTCTTTTTATTGTAGGAGTATTTTTTATTTAGTGTGGGTTTTTTTCTTCACCTTTTCTTATTCTCTTTGATGACTGAAAGTATTCTGATGTCTAAAATATAAAAAAAAGCTTGTGGTCTTTTCAAAACGTTGATTTATATTCAAACCTTTTATTTTTCTTGCTGTTTATCTCCCTCTTTGTTTTTCAGTCACTGAAAGACTGGAGATTCAAGGTGTATGTATGTACTTCTGAAATTAATATAAATGAGCAGAGTGTACCCTGATCTTCTCCCTGAAATGCGATAAAGTTTGTGCTATTGACACTTCATATCATGTCTTTGTTCTTGTCCTTAGAGGATAACACTTCCCTTATCTTCCCAAAATACAAATTTACTTCTGTACTTCCAGGTATATTTGTTTCATTTTGCTTTACTCTTGTTTGAAAATAAATCTCCTTAAAATTCTTTGTGAGGGAAAGCTCTGAGGAAGCCCAGCTGGTTGGCAGCTGTGAGCCAGGGAAGCCTTTGATTCTCAGAATTAAGGACAATCTGATTTCCTCTGCTACACACACAAGAAACTTTGGGTTCGCAAAGAAAATACAGAAAGAAGGAAATGAAGGGAGCCAATAAGCAAGCTTTCAAGTGTAGGGAATTTCTGGTGAAGTAAACATTTGGCTATTTCTTGGCTCTCTAGGCTAAATGCAAAGGAGGTAAATTAAGTTAGGAGGAAGCTTGTACCTCAGTCCTATAAGGAGGCAGCCACAGTTCTGGACTGGAATGGAAAGCAAATGAGTTTCAGATAGAAGCCTGTGCAACACAATTCCACTTGGACACCAGTTAACCTCTATTAGGTTTGAAGAAATATTCCTTGAAATGTTTTCTTTTTAGATATTTCATTGACAGCCAAAATTTTCTTATAATAATTTAAAAATAAAAATTAAATCCTAAGATATGCCAACAAAAGGGTTGCATTATTAAAACATTAGAACAACCTAGAACCTGAATATGTCAACTAAACCTTACTTTCAAGAACTGAAGTATTTCTAAAACATTGTGAATTTTGGTGTAGTCTGAGCTCCTACATGGAACCAGGTGGGGGAATACAGGAGTAAATTTTCTGCAGATGGCAACAGGGAGTACATGTGAAAATTAGCCAAATTCACAGCATCTCTAGAATACTTGTCTTTGTAATAATGTATGCAGAAATGTGTTGAGTATTCAAAATGGGTAAACACATAATTATACTAGGAGTTCTGGCAAACACAATTGTGGACATTCTGAAGATTCACTTACTAGAAATGGGACCACATGAAGCCTTGATATTTCATTTTAGAGTACTCTTTCAAGCCTTTCTTCAAACCACTGAGAAATACAAGAAGAAATGCAAGAACAGCTCCAGCAGATCAAAGTAATGATAGTTACTGATTAAGAGCAATAGGTGAAACCAAACATTAGGACCAAAAGATACTCAGCATCACAGTTCAGTGCTTATACAGTAGAAAGTAACATGAAAGTAAGGAGAAAATTGCCTGGATTCTGAAGGGTGGACAGGATCCTGAAGGCAGAAAGTAAAAAAAAATAAAATAAAATTCCATTATCTCTGATTAACATTTTAATAGAATAAAAAACATGTTTTCAAAGGACAGAATGAGTAGATGACACACAACAGTTTGAAAAACGCTTTGTGATTGTAGAACATGGAGTTTTGTTATCAGCAATCAAAGAAGAAACAAAGTCAGTACAGAATATTCATCAGCACACCTGTTGCGTCGATTACAGCACAGCTTTGCTTGGTAAGAGTGGTTGACATTGCCAGGAAAAATAAGGATAAGTACAGGTTTGAACCCACTTAAGCAGCATTTATTACATATGAATGCAGAGACCCTGAGTTATTTATCTAGCATGAAAGTACTCACTCCTGGTGCTGAGTTTTAACATGCAAAGCCAGAAAAACCATCCAATACCTTTGCAAACTTTCTTGTACTTGAGACTTTGTGGGTATCAACCCAGCTCCATCATGTTCCTAGTGAGTACTGAACCACAAAACAGAACAAATCCTTCATGTGGAGGTATGTCTTTACATAATTCCACACAGAGTGATATTTACATTTGCCTATGAATGATACTTAGCCTGTTGGACAAAGTGGTTTTCATAGGGACCACATCCAAGATCAATGTGAAAATTCTGTGACAGATGTCAGTCAGGGAAAAGAATCTATGTGGAAATAGAATCGATGGAGTTGATGGAAACTGAAGCATTTTTCTAACATGAAGACAATTTTGTGTTTTAAAAGACTTTGGCTTCGCATTCAAAATACATGAGGGACCTGTGAAGACATATGTGAGCCAATATACATAAAGAAACAACACAGACTTTATGTTTAGAGATAAGAAGAAACACAGAATATCAATTTGGAAAACTCTGAAAGACTTTTCTTTCCCCTCACTTCTGATCAATGTATCAAACAATTATGTAAATCTGTGAAGAATTTTGCAGAAAACAATAACTGGAGAACTGACATCTTGAAACTGAAGACATGGACTGTCAATTTACAGTGCAGACACACAGGCCATAACACACTTTATATAGATAGGATAATTTCTAGTGTTAGAGGCTAATTTAAGACATCTGCTCCTGCCTGCCCCCAAACAAAAGGGATAACATATATTTAAGGATAAAAGCGCAGCAGAATTAACAAATAATTCTCAGGGAGGAAGACCAGTAAAGAGATTCAGAGCTGATATATTGTTGTTTTCCTCTCTTTTGTCCTTTCATTTAAAGGGGCTAAAGGGGGCTTTCTAAGATATAAGCCCCTTCTGTTCCTGTTTTTTGCTCCCTTTGTTTGATCCTTTCCTTTTTCTGACTATCAACACACTTCTCCATTCCTTCCATAGCTCACAGTGTATGCATCCCCATGCTTCCCTGCAGGAAATACTTTAAAGACATAAACAATTTTATCGTTGTCAATATGCAAAAAAGATAATGGTTATTCACCTTGATCACATGAGTAATCACAATGACTACTAAATCAAATTGCATAAACAAAGCTTGGCTCAAGCTTTCATTGCTGATGGCTTGATTTTTATCATATCAGACAATACCTTAAGATCTCCAAGCTGGGAGAGCTACTAAAATTGTATAAACTGTGTAAGAGTAAGAATGGAGAGAATATAAATAACCATCTTTATTAGAAGAGTGGCATCTTGAAAATGCTCATGAGAGATTGCAGTATTTCATTCAGGCAGCTTTGGACTGTTCACAAGATTTAGCTATAGACTTAAAAGAAAACTGATTTCCATTTGTCTAAAAGCCAGAGATGCTGGTGTTTTAATCTAGTGTTTTTCTTGTCAGTGGTCTTAATATGAAACATGCTTTATGCTCAGCTACCTTCTTGGTTTAGAACCCATCATTACCTGTACTTAGTAGGGGTGCCTCCAGTTGTGCATCCAATTGTGCCTGACATTCAAAGAGTCCTTTTGCTGTCTTCTCAAAGTCCCTGCCTGAATCATCATTAACTTTTACTGGTTATAGAAGTATTATAAAGGTTTGTGAGTCTCAAATCACAAACATATTTGAGATAAAAATCCCTTTTTGTACCTTCCCCTGTAAGACACACCCTTTGCCTCTCTAACTCTGGGAGTACTTAGGGACCAGCAGGTTTCATAGGAATCTGACTTCAGTGCAGGAACAATCTTCAGCAAAAACAACCTTACATTTTTGGTGTGTTGCTAAATAAAACCAGAAATGGCACCTCATAACCTGTGTTTCTGAATCCAGTACAGTACTAGCAGAGGTTAAGGAATAACCAAACTGAGGACCTGACCATCTAACAAAACACAACAATTAAGTTTCTACAGTGTTTTTGTTGTTATTGTTGGGTTTTCTTTTAAGTTTATTTAAGCAAAAAATAGCATGCAACAGAGATTTCAGAAACATGAATTTTATTGAGATTCATTTCATAGAAAATTTTAATACAAGAGATTAAATACAAAGTCTTGTCAAGTGAAATCCTGTGAAACTGAGTTCCAATCACTGAGCAAAGTCTGATGGAATTGCTAATTAGAGCACATATTTCTCCTTAGCTGTAGAACAAGGAATCACACCAACGATTCCACTTTTCATCTGCAGAATAAGTTTCCAATCCCTTTTGTAACCGGTTAGCGCAGTACAAGGTACAAATTCCTACTGATGCCGAACAGAAACATTTATGCATTTATAAACTAATATATGCCTGGGGAATAGAAAGCCTCCAACTTTTATTTTTCCAATATTTATCATCCATTGCAAAACAGATGGTAGGAGGTAAGCCAGGGTATCTCAGACTTCTTCTGATGGGTTCAGTGGCAGAGACCCAAACATCCTCGTACACAGCAGAATACCTACCCCACTGGCAGCCAGTTTGTTTTTTTTTCTACTTAACTCCTTTTTTTTTTTCTGCTTGGAGCCAATCCAGCCCAGTTCAGCTCTTTTGTAGGAGCTGAGGAACCAGTATTGATTTCCCATTTAAGCCAATCTTGCGTGAGCCCACCGCTGCCTCCCTCGCTGTGAGCGCAGGGAGTGCTGGAGGAAACCGGCTGCAGCGTTTTTTCAACGCGCAAAAAAAAATTGCTTCTCTGGGCTGGATGTGAGCTGAGTTGCAAATCAGAAAAATGAAAAAAAAAAAAATAAAAAAAGTGAAAATGGCAGCATAGATAGGCTTTCTTTTCAAGTCTGGTAGGCATTCAGCACTGCCTTCCTAGAAAGGATTCCGGGAAAACAGGGAATTTGCTTGTTCGAGCAAAAGGAGAGGATTCTTATTATAGGCATCAGTGCAGTTTCAGCCAGGATAAAAAATCCTTATACCAAAGTAGCCTTAGAACANAATTAACTGCATCCCCTTACAAGAACTCAAAGTTTTTGCATTGACTGCAAAAAAAAAAAAAAAAAAAAAAAAAAAAAAAAAAAAAATCATCAAAATTTTGCGTTTTTTTATGAAAGTGTGAAAGTCTGTTATAACTGCCTTTACTGAGTGTTTATGGATTTAAGCTGAAGACTGCAGTGATGCTTGAGGATTCTCAGGCTCCGTATCATGAAGATTTTTTAACCAGATTTTGAGTGTTCAGCAGGCATCCATTGCAATCAGAGAGAGAAAAAAAAAATAATCTCCAGCATGGATATTTTTAGGGACTAGCAGTGAAGTTTTCCCCCATGTTTTACAGGATAAATAATGCTAATAACATTGATGCAAACTTTACAAAGTCACTCAGCAATGACCCCCAAATATCAAGATGCAGTTGCTGGAATTTGGAACATCATTTGGTATAAAATTAGCAGTTATACTTCCTGAAGTATAACATAGAAATCAACTAAAATTTTGAATTGTGGATTGAAATTCAGAGAGAGAATATTTGACCCCTACACAAAATTACCAAGCTACCCTAAAAATGATACTTTTAAAGTTCTCACCCAAAATGGCTTCACAGCTCTCTGACCTAATTCACTCACTCTCTGTTCTTAGCTGTTCACAGCCTCTAAAATGGGAATCTATATCTGGAGTTTGTCAGGGACAAATTGTTGGAAGCTCTTGCATGGAAACAGGATACTTCCCTCTTTTCCTGGTATATCTATAAAACACTCAAGGGTAGCTATCCCCAGACACTCTTGTTACTGATTTTCATGGGGAAGAAGCCGCCAAACCCAGGTCACGACTGCTCCTGCCCCACGTAAACACCAGCGCTGAGGTGAGATTAGCCCACTGTGATTAATAAAGACTGAAAGAACAATCTGCAGCAGCCTGATGGATGGAGCAATTTCAAACTGTACCACATGGATGTAAGAAACCCAAAAGCAACAGCAGCTTCCTGACCTCGCCTTTCAGGCTGATTGCAGCCTTACACATAAAGATGTGAGCTGCTTCTGCAGGGAGATTTTGAATAATGGGGGGAAAAGAGCAGTTTTGACTGGTTTCTTTTTCTATACAGAAAGCAACTGGCAAAATGGAGTCCATTAGGATATTATGAAGCTTAGATGTATGTCAGCAACTGTATTTTTTTAGTTAAATGTTCTTTGTCAGACAACTTTATGCAAGAAGATTTCCCACGAGAAAGAAACTGAGAGTTAGGTGGATTATTTTCATGCAGTGGAATCAATAACCTGAGTTTCCTTGGTGAGTGGTCAGAAGAGCCAAGGTATCCACACCAGGGAATAATTAGCAGCCTAAGCTGCTGGTTTGATTGATGAGGCTGCTGAGTGATTATTTCTTCAATTTTCCCAAGTTCAGCTCTCATAGACTAGGGTCAGTGAAAAGAGAAGTTAATTTTATATTATCAGGTACTGATACTCAGCTTCTTTCTGTATTTAATAATATATCTTATTTGCATTTTCAGAGAGTGATCTGAAGGCACTGCTGAGAACGTAAAAGACTTTACGGGGATTTTTTGTGGGAGTTTTGCTGAATTTGTGGCAGCTGGTAGACTTCAGGAAGAATGACAGAACAAGTTCTGCCTAGCAGAAAAAGTCTGAGGAGGAGGCAGTAGTAATATTTGGAGAGAGTGAGAAACTTGTGGAAGGAGAGATGATCAGAGCTTTACTTGAGATATAGTGCCCAGTGAGAGAGAGGAATAGGAGCAAATGGCAACAGGAACAAACCAACCTTTTGCTTTTTAATGTAATCATAAAAACTTACATGTGGATAAGGAATATTTTAAACAGTGTCTCAGATAGGAAATGTCATCCACATCTACTGGGAAAAAAAATAAAAAAAAATCCCCACAACTGAAAAACCTGGTGCCTGGGGCTATGCTAATTCTTTAATGTGATGGCATTCCTTTTCTGAGAGCTCTGTAAGCTTTCCAGGCTGCCAAGCATGCTTGGTGCCCGTGTCTTCAAGCACTATTCCTGCAAGGTTCCCGAGTATATTTTCATTTTAATGGGTTCTTAAGTCAAGCATCTCTGGCAAAGCTTCCTAAAAAATGAGTGAGAGCTCATGCAAGGGACAATGACATTCTTTAATATTTACTGCACTAAAAATAGCTTTTAAAAACAATGCACGGCATACAGAATCCTCTCCTTGTTCAAAAATGGTTGTTTTTAACAGCATTTGATGGATTCAGAGGGCTCTTGGTAAGTACAGTTAATATATTTTCTCTATATATTCCTTCAGTACTAAAGAGCAAATTGCTTAATATGTAATCTTGAGTAAATGTTTCCCCAGTTACATTCACTCCCTCTTTCTGATGTGCTTTATTCTTGCCTGAGTATTTTTTCTCATAATATTTTCAGCAGGCTGGATTTATGAGCCTGTGAAAGCAAAGAACAGGAATTCCTCTTCTTCTGAAGCCAGCTGCACTAGTGAACTTAGTGGATATCTGAGTCCTGAATGATGATCTTAAGAAGAGCAAGGGAAAGAGAATGAGACAAAACCACCTTCATTTTCCAAAAAACTTAGGAAGTACCAACGCTACACAAACAGAGAGAGAGAAGAAGAAGAAAATTAGGGGGAGAGAACCCACAGTTTGTTTCATTTTTCATTCTAACATCACTCCAACTATAAAGAATGACAGTATAAATGATCAAACAACTGTTTGCTAATGCATTATAGATAGTCATACACAATATGGCAGCTTTATACTTGTATATTTACCCACCATGAATACAAAATACACTAAGAGTGACAGGTAATGTAGCCAAAGCTTCTACTCTCTGTAAGCATCTGTGTACTATGAATTATAAATGAGAGTCTTGTGTCCAAAGGTAGCGAGTAATGTAGATAATGCCATCTGAGTAAATGAATAAATGTGAAACAGATGCTTTTTGCATTCAGGGCACACAGGTACAGCCAGGAAGCCACCAGTACAGATTATGGATGCTGGTGAGACAGCTGCTGTCTGCATCCAGTGCCAGGTGCATTCCTACCTGGGCTGCGTTGAGCTGGTTAAAAAGGCCTTTCTCTAACTCCTTTTTACACAAGTTGCTAGAAGGATGAGGAATCTCCTTATGCAGATTCCTCAGGTGCTTGGATTTCCTCAAGGCTCTCCTAAAAAAAGAAATTGGCAACAGTATTAGGAGAGTCCTGTGTAAGAGGTGGTGAAATAGATCATTTAGTTTTAAACAGCCATAAAATAGTTTTTCTTTGCCTTTTATGCAAGATTCTTCAGATCTGTCATTATTTTTCATATCAACAAATATTTTGCCTCAAAATGAGATTGCATGTCTTAAAAAATCACTGCTAGAAAAGCATTAAGAATTTATTTTTTGCCTTATATGTAAATTGGCTTATTTTATAAGCAAAGAGACAGGAGCCTGGACTCTGGCTAGGGAATTAGATGGTTCTTCTTGTCAGTACAGACAGCTCCCTTGATACCTAAAAGGTAAGTTGAACTCCCCAGATAAAATATTTAACCTAACAGTGCTGACAGTTTTTACTTGTGAGATACAGCTACTGCTATTCTTTAAGTTCAAACAAGTTCATAAGTTTATATTGCTCTTGCATCTGTTCCTCTTCTGCCTAATACTAGAGTTGTGCTGTGTCTCTGTCCTTTTCACTTGGAAGCAAAAAGGGGTCTCAGACCCATTTCCCTGCAGATTTGTCATCCATGAGTTACTTATGTCACATAGGGTTGGTAAAACAGTGGTAACCAAGTGTGCAATGAAAGTTTATCCTAATGCAATTTTAAGACGAAAATGAGCAAATGCAGTAATAAAATGTGTTTCTTGTTTAGCCTGAGTACCTTGAACTATACAAAACTGTCAAAAGGAAAAATTTCCAGGACCAGTAAATATCTGTGCCTATTTTACAATGTACTTTCACTGCCTCTTGCATAACTGAGCATTTCAGTATAATCAGAGATTCGTGTAAAGTTTTGGAAGAGCCTGACAGATAACATACAGCTTCTCAGAATTTACTGAGATGGTATTTCTACCCTTAAGAGTATTTATGCAAAGCCACCAAGGCAGTCATTGCAGTAATTTCACAGCATTCCCTCAAAAGTAAGTTATTTTCCTTTCACACCAAATATCCCTAGCTCTTCAAACTTTTTTGGCATATGTGTAGTCAGTCAGGAAGGGGGTTTGCCTGCCATTGCCAGATTTTTAAATCAATCCAGATTAATACAGATGATATCCTGAGAGGAATTCTGCATTTATACAGATGCAATAGAGAACTGAGCTTTGTAAGGCAAAAGCAAAGACTGAAACCGAAACTACAGATCCCACTTCATACCATCTTTCTTTTTTTCCTTTTGGTTTCATTTGCTCCTGTGCAAATTGAGCATAAGACACCATCATTGTTCCAATTTGGCACATCTACATCCCAGTTTTTCCCTGTGTTTGCAGAAGTGGAAATGACAGCACACCTCCTTTGGGTGTTCAACAGTGAGACAGATGTAATCCAATGGGGACAGCCAAACCATTCCCTATCCCTTCAGTGACCCATCACTGCCATTGAGACATCCTAATATTTCTAACCTAGTAAGTAAAGCAACTCCTTAGGAGTTACAGGTTTTGACTTAAAAAGCAAGCAAATATCAAACTATATAACTGTGAATGTCATAATTTTGCTTTCCAAACAGCATGGGTCTTTTTAGAATTATTGAATTTTAACCACAGAAATGTCAATAATCCACAGGTGGCTTGTTCCTATTTTCTTCATGTCCTTTCCTTTCTTTCAGCAAGTTGCCCTTGCATGTATTTCCATGTAAAAGTTGGAGGGGACAAAAAAGAGACTGTGGAAATTTTAAAAAAGTTTGAGGAGTAATTTGCAAAAGTGATAGTTTCTGGTAATGAAGGTTGCTACCTTTGCCCAGGTCTCTCAGTATGATAAAATTGTTTCAGAATGTTAATTACTGAATAATCAGATTCCCCTGAAAATGAAACCTCAACTTTTACTGAAATATCATGTTCCTATATTATATCAGACCTGCAGCACAGTCAAATCAACAATTACATTAAAAGAACTCATGCAGTCTTCTCTTTCAAATGAAACTCTATTATCTCAAAAGAATTAGAGAAATATCTATGATGCATTGCCAATATGGAAATACTCATCCCATTGGCCTCTATTATCCAAAAGGAAATGAGAAAACATTTCCATTACATTTTGCAGTGATCCATGCCTCTCTCTTTTTAAGTCAATAAACTATATCTTTCACTGTAGCAGTTTGTGCATGTGTGCAAAAATGACCTTTTGCAGTTTGGCTGCTGAGACATGCTGGGAGAGGTGACACAGGAAACATAAAAAGAGATGCAAACCACTTTATACTGCCAGACATGTCCTAGCACAGAGTAATAAAATGGAAAACCTGCAAAGCCTCTTGCTACATGCACTATTTTGTTGTTCTTTGTATCACGAGACAGAATTCCCTTCCCAAATCAGTCACCCCTAATCAGTTTAATTGAGGCTGATGTTCAAAACACAGAAAAATGTTATGAAGAGAAGGTCCCTCAAGTGACTCTTGGCCTCTGTGGAAGCACAGTCCCCTCTATCACATCATATCACTGCACACAGCCTGTTGGAAAAAACGCCTTGAAACCAACACGGATTCATAGAAGAGAGGGCATCAGGGGGGCACTCAGCACTCACAAAAAAAAAAAAAAAAAAAGGAAAAGAAAAATAATAAAAAAAAAAGACTTCAGAAAAAGTGCTTTGAAACTGGTGAAATAATCTTTTGAATAAACCACCAGTGGGGAATACCCACAGCCACTGAGGACAGCATGCTGTTCAGCGTATCAACAAAAATACATTTGGCCTGCGGCAATGCTGAGGGCAAACATATCCCAGATGGGCTAGAGAGGCCCAAATACCTTCAGAGATGAAAATTTAATTAGAGGAAATGTCACTGCAGTGAACAAAAGGATTGCTTTAGTGATTTTTCATCATTGTTTACTACAAGTGAAGTATAGTTTTAACTGTTAGGACAGGCTAAGTACAGGAATGTTCTTAAGCACCGGGATGGATACGAAAGGAATGGATGTTGGAGGTCAGAGAATCATCTGCACTTGAGCAGTGTTTAAAAGGAGTTGCACCATCAAATATTGGCAGATAGCAATTTTTAATTGCTTCAGTGATGGCGAAAGGTGGTGCTTTCAAGCCACTAAGATGGGAAAACTGACCTTATTTTGTTGATTGGGTGAGGGTTTTTGTGGCTTTGCTGTTGTGAGGTCCCAAGGATGATAAAAGCTTGGATCTCTCTGAAACACAGAGATATCTC
Organism: Sterrhoptilus dennistouni; assembly: GCA_013397095.1. Lineage (NCBI taxonomy): Eukaryota > Metazoa > Chordata > Aves > Passeriformes > Zosteropidae > Sterrhoptilus > Sterrhoptilus dennistouni. The sequence continues at coordinate 199,956 of VWZU01016229.1, read as the reverse complement.
TGAAAGCTGAGATGACTCACTGCCTCCTTACCTCTTGGATAATCCACTCTCTTATTAATTCTGATTCTTGCACAAACTAGGGGAAAAACAATATGGGACTCATTGCAGCACAATCACAAGGAATCAGCCCCGTTAAATGAAAATACGTGAGTTCTCATATGAGATCTTAAATCTGCTTGGGATAAATTAAGAGAAAATAAGACAGAGTAGATCATAATATACAATATATAAGAAAGTCTGTCAAACGACAAAATTTTCTGCATTTGGATTGTACATCTTCAGAACGCAGGGTTGAGGTTTTAGTGTGTTAATTTTCTGATCTTTTTTCCCATTCAGCCTTCATTCTATATTTTCTGTTGCACCTTGAGCAAAACAAAATAATCACCTTAATTGAAAGAATGAACACCATGATTTTCCCATCAGAGTAATAAAACAGTGCTACTTATAGAACCCTTTATTTGCTATTATGTAATAGGAATTACTTACTATTTATTATATGTGGTAAAAATAGTAACAGTAATTGCCATCAAATATCTCTCACACAGGTCATACTGATTTCAGTCAATCTTAAGAAGATCTTGACATATAGACAACTGGAGGGGAGATTAATTAAATTGGGTAATCACAATCTAAGTAAAAAAAAGAAGGAAGCATTATACAAGTATAATTACATACAATTATGTATTGATCAGTATACTATTTTTCTAATAAAGATGATTAATTAATTTAATAAAACTGTTTTTTTTTTCAGATCAAAGATTTGTTATTATTTATATTTTTGGTCTAGATTCCTCATGCTGTTGTGAGTTTGTTCTTCTGACTCAGATACAGCTATACACAGATGGATTCTTTTTGTGCAGCAGGCACTGTGGAACTTGAAGTCTGTAGAAGAACCTTCATACTGATTTTAGCAAAGTTCGGATCAAGCATCTGGAGTAACTTATTTGCTCACTAAGTTTACTGGGTAACATGTGCCTTAATTTCAGGTGATTGATTTCAGTCTCTCTTTGTGCTATTGCTTATTATCACCTGTTACTCACACTTCTTTATTCTAGCCCAAAAAATCTCCCTAGATTTTTGCTGCCTAGAGGCATTGTACTTTTTCTGGCAAAAAGAACTGGCTTTATGTTCTCCTATAATGTCTTGTTAGTCCTTCCTATTTTCCTCACCTGCTTCCTTGTTTTAACTTTCTTTCTTTCTTTCTTTCTTTCTTTCTTTCTTTCTTTCTTTCTTTCTTTCTTTCTTTCTTTCTTTCTTTCTTTCTTTCTTTCTTTCTTTCTTTCTTTCTTTCTTTCTTTCTTTCTCTGTCCTTCTCTTTCTCTTTCTATTTCTTTATTTCTTTCTCTGTCCTTCTCTTTCTCTTTTTCTTTCTCTCTCTTTTTCTCTTTCATTTTCTCTTTGTTCCTCTCTCTTTCTGCCTGCCTTCCTGCCTTTTTCTCTCTCTCTCTTTCTTTCTCTTTCTTTTTAGCAGATACAGCTCTACACAAAGTTTAATCATGTGCAGAAATTTGTTAGACTGATGCCAAAAGACCTGCCCAAAGGCAGGCTCTAAACACATTATTGTTTGAAACCTGCAACCGAGAGTCCAACCAGCCTCTGATTAGGCAACGTGCCATGCTAAGCAGATATTAATGAATCTTGGCAACCAAGTATGAGAAATCAGTTTGCCTGCCATCCTTTCTCTGTTACAGATGGTTATCTGGAAAACAGTCCAAACAACAGAAATAGACCATATGTAAAAAAAAAAAAAACAAAAAAACCCAAAAAAAAACCAACCCTCCTTTTTTATTTTCAGGTTCACAGACTATTGGCTTAGGATTTCACAGTATACATTATTTTTATAATTCAAGATGAGCAAGTACGTCTATATCCAAATGCATCCAAATTGTGTGACACTGAAGAAACCAATACTTTGCTTTATGGCGCTGTGATTGTATTGCTGATATTATGGACTTCTGGATGATCGACACAAATTGCAGCTAGAAGCTGAAATGACAAATTTCTTCTATATCTGTCTATCAACACCCATAAAATGGGAGTAGTGAGGTCAAAAATGCTGGGTGAAACAAATAAATAGATATTTAAAGAAATATAGCACTTAACTAGGTGAACACTGGATTACATTACAGAGATTCTGAAGAGCTATTAAAGGCACAGTAACAAAGCATAGACGTTTTACTATTCCAGTCTTACCAAAAGTCTAGATAATAAATTGATCTTCATCTGATCAATTGATAATAAATCCATCTTCAGCTAAAAGAAAAATCTGAAGGGAAACTAAATCCCAGTTTGTAGCCTTCTTCCTCAACTGATTATCAACAGAGTAGATCATGCCCTAACTACACAGTGATCATAAACTGAAGTCAGTATAGCTGTGAGACAAATAAACATCCTTATTCAGATGTGGGTGACACCCTCTGCACAGACACAGGAAATGTAAACATGGGTAGAAAAACATCTCTGTGTATCCCATACGTAATCTCCTAATGCATTTCTTATTAATTACTTTTATGCAGAAAACCTTCATGAAATTATTTCCCAAACAACTAGACTAGAACTGAGGGGAAAAAAATGCCTGAGAGCAAAACAAAAAATCATAAAAATACAAAGGGTAACTCTTAGCAAGAAAAAGAATTCAGAGATGCAAAATATTTCTATGTCTTTTTTTACATAACTGTGGAGGTACTTGCATAATTTTTCAAAGTATTCTGATGACTTATGCACCACATGAACCATTTTGTGACTCTCCTACTCACAGTGAGCAGCACCTCCCTTCAAAGTATTTGATCTGAATTCATTAAGAGCAAAAATGCTGGCAGGTAACTAACCAGCAACAGGAAATCACTGCAAAATATCACTGAATGAATGAAATTTCTCACATTATGTACAAAGCAGGAAAGAGGTGAAAGTCTGGTGCAATAGTTTGAGATGCCACATGAACAGGAATTTTATAGTCTTGCCATAAGGGCCATATCCTAAAAAACCTCCTGAGTGCCAAAACCAGGATGTATGAGAACTTTTGGCATGTAAGTCTTCGCTCTGAATTAAACCCACTCACCATCTGCATAAGTCTGAAGGTAATAAAGTTCACTAGGTGCTCTCATCTAAATTTTTCACAGATCAAAATCTATCTTTTTTTTTAGAAAAGATGACTGACATTTTCCCCTCTTATTCTAAGAGGGGAAGCATCCTGAGAGTCCTAGCATAATCTTCAATGTGTTCTACCCAGTGTACATTTCCTTCAGCATTGTAGAATTTTTATTTTGTTCCTAATTTCTCTTCCTTTTATTCCCGGGTATGTCATCACAGGAATATTTTTACTATATTGACTTTATAACTTTTACATGGAAGAACAAAACAAAAATGAAAAATAAAAAAAAGGAAAGAAAACCAAACCAAACCAAACCAAACCAAACCAAACCAAACCAAAACAGTTAAAAGAAGAATACCTACATTCATCTGCAATGAATGTCTGCCATCTCTTATTTTGGCTTTAGGGACTTCCAATTGGATTGGATAATTTCAGCATTCAAGAAGTAAAAGCTTTTAATCATGAGAAGACACTCAAGAACAAGACTATGGATTCAGGAAGGTTTCCTTGTTTTTTTTTATCTGCCACTTCAGAGGAGCAGAGCCTTGTGTGGTGATAGGGAGGAGAAAAATATTACATGCAGCAGAGGATTTGCTCGTTTGATATTATATACAGAATTCCATATGTTTTCGATAACATCTTCCTTGGTTTTTAGATTGGTTTTTAGATTCTAACTGGGAGGTGAAGATTTTTTCCTTCATGTATTTACAGCTCAAATCTGTACATCCAGAAACCTTGGAAACCTCCAGGTTCTGGTACTGTTTCCTAGAAGTAAGAACAAAACCATTTAATATAGACAGTATTGCTTAAATATGAATAGTGATTAAATCTGATTCTAAGAGAAATCTTAACACACCCTACTGGAATAACTTACTGTTCTGGTTTGGGTTGAATTAGGGGAGAACCTTCAAGAAATCCCCTAATAACAAAACCTCTACCACCCCTCCCCCCACCCTGGGTTTGGGAAGGAATCTCTTGAACACAAAGTGGAAAAAACCGGTTTATTAACAAATAAATAAACACCCCCCGACACAAGGGGAAAAAAAAGAACAGAAAAAAAACTCAGGTTACTGTGAGGGGGAGGGCGCAGAGCTTCTTTTACAAGCCCCGGCGATCGTCTCCGGACTCCTCCAGCCAGATCAGCTCCGGGTGCCGGTCCTAAATCTTAAAGGGCGGGGGGGGAAGGGGAGAAGAGGGAAAGGGAAAGAAAAAAACAAACAGAGCACAGAGGCGGCAGAAAGAAAGGAAGAAAAAAAACCAAAAGAACGAAAGGGCAAGAAAATAGCAGAAATTGCGAGACAGCAAAGCACGCCTAAAAGCCAGGAAGCCAAAAGCAGCAGCAGCCGAAAGCCAGCAGGAAAGTGCCCGCCCCCCTAACAGGGAAGGGACAGCTCTTAGACATAACAAAGGAGTCCATGATATGGGATTATGGGATAGAGAGCACTGTCAGCCCAGGACACTTACTCATAAATACTTTAATATGAAATTCACCTCAACAGGTGACTCAAGCACTGACACTGGTGTGGACTGGAAGAACATAAACCCAGATATGCCAAATTAAACCAGAGACCAAATAACTTCTGACAGTTAAATCAGAGGGCTGAGCTTTAGAAGCAGCTCTTCTGTGGCTTCTCTCTGTGACTGCTTTAACCCACGTGCTAACCTAAATAATTACCTTTTGCTATCAAAAGGAGCTTTGGGAGGCTTAATATTTGTAGAGCAAGTTGACTAGGTCAAGCAGAACATACTACCAAAGAACTAAGTATTGTTTCATACCAAACAAGCAGAGTTTGGCACAGATTGAATCAAAATGCAGTCCATCATTTGAAAATGAACACTAACAGAAACCATTGGATAATTCTTCTTACACCGGAGGGAAGAAAAAGTTTGTTAAAAACGTCTTAGCAGAAATCATACAGGAAGTCAAATCACCTGCTCTGAAGAGTTTGACAGAAGAAATCAATATGACTGTGGGTGGAGAAACTGGAGTCTGTTTTTCACACTGACAAAAGACTAAACCAAACTGACTAGCAATGCCATGTCCCCCCCTCCAAATTCCTGTTTCTTTCCTTTGCTGTAGAAAATGGCATGTATGTCATCACTGGAAGTTAGAAAACATATTCTTAATGAAACAGAGAGAGAAAAACTGTCAAAATATAAACAAGTTGGTAATGTTTGTATAGAAATTCCAGGTATCTAGGGAGCAAAATGATGAAACAGAATTAATGCTGAAATGCATCAGGCTGAAAGTAACAGAGCTACAGTGCCAGAGATATGTTGGAGGATGAGTTCTAATGAAGTGGAGTATTGAACTGTGTGCCCTGAACAGAAGAATTAAAACACAAAGTGATGGTGCAGAATATACTGGAGAATAATGGTGTGAAAGACAGTAAGAGGCAAAGAGGGATGACATAAAACTGGACCTTCCACTGTCAGGATCTGTGCAGAGAGGTTTGTCTACTCTTGAAAGGAATTAATACATTGCCTTGGTTTTCTGTGTGGACAACTGAGCTAGGGAGGAGAGCAGGAGGGACATGGGAAACAAAGTCCTACAGAAGGAAATTACCATGATAAAAATAATCATAATGTAAGTAGTTGTATGTACTGAGGTAAAGGAATGGGAAAATCTCAAGCCAGCAACTCTGACAGAACTGGTATGTAGGATAGCAGGATTGCAGGTGATGTGTGTCCCAAGCAAATCTATCAAGGCATTGAAGAATCTCAGCAGTACTGCCAATGTTCAGAAAGAGAACTAAAGATCATGGTATTACAGCCTGAAAGCTGAACATCCATTTCAAAAAAATGTAAAGCATTAGAGAAGATTGAGAACTAATTTTTCATTGCAAACATGCCATGTATGTTTGCAAAACAAAAAAAAGAAAAAAAAAAGCAAAGCCGCAAAGAAACATGTAATGATGCAGAAATTCTGCATTAACAGAACACAGAAACTGTCAAAAGTTTGGGTACTATTAGTGTCTGATACAATAATATGTGACAAAAATTAATTAAAACAAAGGATGAGATTTAGCTGAAGATAGCAAGGTAAATGAGCTGCTATTTAAATGATAGCATATTAGTATGTATTAGCACACATATTAGCATATTAGTATATATTATTAATATAATGTCTGTCTATAAACCCAAAGTAAATGTAGTTGCTTTTAATTAAAGCTGTTTTATCCTATCTAAGGTAGCTAATACAGCTCTGAATTGCTTTTAGTTGCTATAGCTCTCTGATTTTAGTGTATGCTGATTTTGGTTCTAGCAGCCTCCTTTCCCATATTTAACATTATTCTGCTCACTGCTTTTTCCTCTTGTACGACTAAAGCTAAACTGAATATAAACTATCTTGACTTCTTACTAAAGTTTTGGTATTTTCTCACATATATTCTTATCTTAATTTCTTTTTCATAATTTAATACTGTGTAGTACACTAAGGTTTCCTAGAAGAGGTATAGTCACAGGTCTGTGAACATGTAAAGTAAAAGAATTTTTTTCTTGAACTGTACATTTAAATCAAGTGTCCATTGCCAAATTTCAATAGAATCAGAAACAACCTTTTCCCTCCCTTAGGAGATATCACTAGTACTTTACTTGGAGTCGCTGCCTTTCTGTATTTTGAGTTTTTAATTTTGAGTAGAGATGCTTTAGTTTTACTGGAGATAGTTCTCTTCTATATTTTGAACAAATACCATCTAGCAGAATTTTTTTTTTTTCTTTTCATGTGCTTCACCAAATTCTTTCATCTCTCTGGCACTTGCTTTTCTGCATGTCAGGATTTCAGCCTTTTTTTTCCTCTTCAGTGACAAACAAAATCTTTTTTTTCAGTCTTTTTTTCAGCAGTTGTTGTCTGCTAATTTCCCTATTCAGGCAATCTGTGGCACTCACTCATGGCTAGTTAAGTTTTGGGTTGGGGTTGTTAGGGAGGGAATGAAATAAATCAACTCTTTGCATCTCAGCAGTGGTCTGAAGGTCCCCCTGGTTAACTGTATGTGTTGATTTATACCATCTCCCAAGCAGCATTTAGATCTTCTTTTTCCTACAGTACCAACAGAATTGAAACCAATTATTCACATCAGAAATTTATTGCTCTTTCAGTAGGTTTATGTCAGGGTTTCTGCAGCTTCATTTTTGAGACCACAAGTCTCAAGCATTCAGTAAACTAAATCAAAGTAGTGCTTGGACAAGTGTCCAGCAAGTGATCAAGTTGAATTCCAAAGAACAGGATGCCCATGAGAGCCACCTCCACTCTCAAGAGAGACAGGCAGCATGCTCCCCATGGACAACCCAGTTCTACTTTCAGCTGACTGCCTTTCCCTCACTCTGAAGGGTTGTGGCATCCTTTAATTTCTTGATTTTATTCATCTCTCGTTCATGGCAAGTCACAAGAAGTTAGAAGCCTTTGGTGAGAACCACAGTAATCATTCATAAATATCTTCACTTCCTCTTGTGAAGTAAGAGCATAAATAACCACATCATTCTGCTTTTCATCACAATTTGAACACCCTCTCGTGACAGCTTGCTGTGGAGTCATTCAGAGCTCAGAGTTGCTTTAGTAGGTCTCTGCCTCTGACAGCACCTCTAGAGTGCAGTGAGTGCACTGCCAAAGTGAGAAAATGACCCTCAACAAACCCCCTCCAGTCTGCTGTACCAACCAGGCCAGTTCATAGCCTTTTTTATCCTGCCCTTTTTCAGTTCTGACTTTCTCACCTTGTTTAGTTGTACCAGCTCCCTTTTCTTTTTCAGTGTTTAAACCCAGCAGTCAGGACAGAGCCTTAAAAATCATTTGCATTGAAGGATTTCCTGGAAATATATTCCTTTGCTTCTCCAGTGATGCACACATTCCTGACTAATTAATGTCAGAATTATATTTCTATTCATGCTGTTGCCAGTAAAAGGTGCAGCAAATATCCAAGGAAGGTGGTGTACCAATGACAGGAAACTTAACAGAGCAAAGGGGCAAACTGAAATTGCACAGGAAGAACAGCAACCTGAAACCTCAATGGCAGAAGCACAGAGAAAAAAAGGCACATGCTTGACAATTTTATATTAATGCTTTTCATGAGATTCCCATGGTCTTTTAAAGAGAGTTAAAAGTTAGCTCCACCAGGTGAAAGAAAAAAAGAATTTTCTCTGCAGAACATGACTCTTCTGTAGACAAACTCACAAATAAGACACCCTGTCCTATTAAATTTAGTAACTATTTGAGCACTGCCGTTTGCAAATGAGTGATGGAGGAAACCTCAAGCATGTTTTCTCTGCCAGAAAAAAAATTTACATTGATATTTTCTTTTGGTTTTAGAAAAGAGAAATCACTCTGATCATATTACTTGGGTCCTAGAATACAAAGCAAAGAATTTGAGGCCTTTGCTTTCCATTTACCTTGCCCTCAGGTATTTAAATTCTTTTTATCTTCATTTCCATTTCCCTTCTTTCATTTTTTACCTCACATTTATATAACTTTCCTTCAAAGCTCCCCAGTGTCTCCATGTCATCTCAGGTGTTTTTCTTGCCAGTTCCATCACATAAATTGCTTCCAAATTCCATTGCAAAAGCTTCCTACCTAGTAACAAGAAATCAATTTTCAGTGCTTTTTCTAATTTTGAACAAATTAAACGGAAATACATATTTCAAAGCATTCATGACAGGCAGACCATCAGTCTCCACATGCATTCCTTGCAACTTATTTTATGTTTTCAGTGTGTGCTTCCAACATCAGATCAAGCTTTGACAAATGTATCTCCAACAGTTTACTTCTCCTAAAAAAAGATGATAGGAAAAAGTTGGATTATTTTTTTAACAGCACAGAGGCTATACACTGAAACCATATGTGGTGTTTCTACTTGGGAATATGTAAAGATTCCTTGGTTTTAACTGACATTACATAGACCATAAAACATCATTTTTTTCTCTGTGAATATTGCTTGTACAGACTCACTTTTTTTTTTTTTTTTCATTTTTTTTGTTTTGTCAGGAAACCATGGAAAAGCAAACATACCTTGGTTGTGAAAATAAATTATCTTTCCCTTTCCATCAACACAAAAAGATACTTTGAACAAATATGCTTTTTTAACATTTTCACTCTTGAAAATAAACATTTTAAACATTCCTCACTTGGAAAACCAATGAAATGTAACAATTAAGCTAAAAATTGTAATATTTATGTGAAATAATTAGAGGATGGGTTGCAAATCTGGCTGTTACACCCTACGCCTGTGAATGGCAAAGTATCCTTTGAAGTTAATGCAGGACAATCGAAGGGATGTTGACAAAATTAAAGAGCTCTGACCTGTTACATTTACGAGTCCAAGCTGCTCCTTTAGGTTGTTGAGATTCAGCCAGCCATTAAACCCTTGGTTTTCACACCTCAGGTGCAATCCTCAAGCTCCACAACTCCTGTTGTCTGAGAGGGTGGGAGTGGAGAAAGCAAATGAGGACATTTACAGGAATTTCTCAGCTTTACAAGAAGTTTGACAAATATAATAAGTTTGGTCTGAGCACTTATGCTCAGCCCCAACTTTCATGGATTTGATCACTTCCTCTGGATTCAATGTATTCCTGCCATGACACATATTTTGGAGATTATCTAGAGGTCAGAACCTGGGGTAGTTCAAGGCTGTGTGAAAGGTGTATTCAAATGTTCTTTGAATATGAACATTTTACCCTGAATCTCCCAGACCATGGAATCCTCCTTGCTCAGGTAACATGAAAAAAGGCCTCCACTGGCTCTCCATTCTTCCACACTGGAAGAGTGAATTGTGTGACAAACCGAAGTCAACAGAAAGTCCTGGGAAAATGAACGACTTTTCAAAACATTGATGACAGCCCTTATTTGAAGGCACTGAAAAAAATAAATATTAAGGAAAGGAAGTTAATCTCTATTCACAGCATTCTCACAAATTAAAGGTTAAAAACAGGCAGTGCAAACTCACTAGCAGTTGCCAACTCATATTTAAAACATTGTCACATCAACTTATTCTTTTGAGATAACGTCACCCCACTCACCCTCTGCACAAATCTTGCTTATTTTCCCTTGCCATTTATTCACCTTTGTGGCAGTAATTAGCAAAGGTCTCTGAGTAACTCAGAGAGAACTGAAGACATAAAACAAGAGCATGAAGTGAAATGAAATTTCTATTGTTATATCTTACCTCCCTCTTACATTTCACTATAATCAAGAAAAAAGAAATTGAGGAATTTTTTTTATATTCTTAATAATCTTTTTCTCTTTGTTTTAATTTAATATTTCACATCTGAAGTTTTTTCTGCCTTTTTTCCTTTTTTCCACTCAGTTGCCTCTCTTTATGGCAATCTAAATATTAGACTATGAATTTCCAAAGCTAGCTAAAAAGCTCTGAAACATGACTTGAAGCCCCTTCTGCTGTGGGCTTTTGCATCTATTAGATGTCCTGATAAAACTATTTTTCGAGCATTAGTGAAAGGATCAAGCTCAGGAAAATAATTTCAGGAAAGGTTATAGTTATTTGCTTTGGTCCAGGTTTAGCCATATAAGCACAGCATAAGTAATTAATCCAGCATATTTTAGGAAGGCATTCAGGAGATCAAACAAGAAGGAACATGAAATCAAAGATGGAATATGGCAATAACCTCCAAAAGCAGCTTTATTCTCAGAGATTTTAACAGGAAATCTCACTTTCCAATTTAAGTACGTACTTACCTCTCTCTTTTTGCTGCTTTTCCTGGCATCCCTGGGGCTCCCATGAAATGTGCATTAAAAAAACCCCAACAAACAATGCAATTTACAGGAAACAAATGACTGGTGATTCATAGCCTGATATCCTGCTTCAGACTTAATTGTTTCCAGTTAGGCGTAGCAGGACAGTAGTATTCTGCATTTTATGGCCTAGCAGAAATGTCAGCCATCTGTTTGCACCTGCTGAAGTTGCTAGGGATAAGCACTACAAATCCTCCGAGCGTCTGGGCCTGGATTTCCAGAGCAAGAAAATGGTTTTTGTTGGTGGTTATCAACATGAAGGCATTAATGACAAATGTTGGAGACAAGTTTGAGAGGGAATGCTCCCTCCAATGCAAACAACGTGATCATTCTCATCTAAACCCAACCTTCAGAAGGACTGAACAGACATTTATTCCTTGCAATTTTGCTGTTAAGCTATGGTGAATGAACTAAAGTGTAGAATCTGTACTACTTGGGACAGATGGGAAATTAGCATGTCATAAAATTCATAAAAAAAGTGGTTGACGGTGCTGTCTGCCTCAAGAAAATAATTACATAATGATTGCCTCCTTTGAGAATACCAACAGACTAGTTAGAGAACAGCCAGTTCTCTGATTTACCTATTAGTCGTATTTTACGTGTTTGATATCCTTCAGGTAAAAGTTTGTACTGTTAATTAAGAGTTCTAACCCTTAGATTTAGATTTTTAGATACTTTGTGTACTGGAGCCATAGTAAAATCCAACTTAGGAACCTTGTTTCAAATATTTGTTCTAATTCAGAAGCTGATTGCTTTCTTTCCATATTTCCCCAAGTGGTTAAAAAGTTGTACAAAAGTATCTTTTCCTAATAGACCTCATGGTTTCCATACAGCCTAAAAGGTGGTGGTGTCCAGCAAACTGATTAAGAGCTTTGCCTTTGTCTTTATCAGTTGAGATATGGAGTTGTAGAAGGTAACCAGTTATGTATTTTCTGGGCTAAATAAAAAAGACCAGCTACACACAGGCTCCTGGGTACAAGAAATATAAACAACTAAAAGGCAGCTGAAATTCTTGGAAAATATTACTATTCCTAACTCCTTCTTAAAATGTTCCTTCAGAATGAAAATTCTAAAATAAAAAATAAACCCTTTTGGAAACTATATAAAACAGCATTTTGATTTACTTTCTGCTCCAGCACATGTCTCAGCTTTTTGGAGGCAGGTCTAAAATGATGAAGCTGACTCTGGAGTGTAAGGGCTCAAGAACTAACTCATCCTCTGGAAAAGGGATCTTGGCACACTCCTGTGGGACAGTTTAGATCAACCATCTCTATTGAACTGGACCAGTTCCAGAGGAGCTACTCTTTCCCACCGGCCCACTTTTCATAGGTGAGCTTTAAAGCTGTAAGGATGAAAACCCCTAATTTACTTCCCTGCAAACTTTGTCTGGTTGGCTCAAATCAATCTCATCTGCAATTTAAAGTAAAGAAGCGAGCTTTGCAATGAAATAAATGATCAATGTTTATGGAGTTCTGCCTGGGTTTGCTGCCTACCACCTGTGGGAAACTATCCAGTACCTGAGGGATAGTGTAAGTTGTTAAATTGAGACACAGTGAATGAAGGATTTTTTTTCTCTAGAATCCACAAGTGTTCTGTCCTTGTTCTAATGTTCAGATATTAAACTGCAGTCTCATAATCCTTTGTTGTGCTCTGGAATTATAAATACCTGCAAACCTGAAGTTTAATGACGCTGGTGCATGTGAGGGTTGTCATTAATATATTATGAACTGTTAACAATGGAAAAAAGAAATTCTATTTCTTTTTCTGAGAACTCTTCTGTTCTGGGGTACCAAAGATGATCATTATACCTTTTGACTTATTCATAAAGTTAAATAACATAACACAAAAAAGAGAATGCATTCAACATCTCTTTTGTGTAAGAAATTCAATGCTAAAAGCTGCAAAAAAGTAAGTAATTCTCTTGGGAGTGATAAACCACAGAGAAATCTACAGAGAAATGCTACTGCAAAATAAACCAGGATAAAAAGATAATGTTAATAATATAAAATCTATTTATTTGCGTTTTTTTAAAAAAACTTTTATTTTTATTTGTGAAAAGAGAAGGTTTCCTCCTTTTGGAAGAAAGGAACTGCATCAGCTCTCAGAGAAGCCCTTGCAGTGGCTCCAGTGAAGCTTGCTGTCCTTGGATGCCAGCTGTGAAAGCAGTAACAAATATCTACCTGCTTCTCATCTGCCTACAACTATCCATCATTCTAACATAAAATATAATCCATCACTAGATGAACTCAAATAGCAACAAGTCATCAGACAGGCAGGGATGAGGAAAGCTGGCTGGCTCAGGTCAGATAGCACAGCTGAGGAGTAAAGAGAGAGAAAAAGAGTTAAAGTAGGCAAAAAGGCAACAAGTGTTTTGATCAGGCAAGCAGGTTATAAACCATAAAAATCAGCTGGCAAAGGGGAAAGTCAGAAGTGCTTAACTGCACCAGTGCAGCCAAGTTAAGTCAAAAAGGTGTAAGGAAAACTAAAATTTGGGCAACTGGCATTGCAGTTTGTGAAGGCACACCCAAGTCAAAATTTTATGAAAGCAAACAATTTCTGCATGGGAGTAGTGGCTCTCAAGGTATTTAAATTACTCCAGCTCTTTTTAAAAGGAATATGTGGCTATACCCTGAAATCTGATAGGAGTCATCAGAATGAGGGGTCAGATTAATGTTCCAAATGTCCCTTAAGCTAAGGACTATCTCAGCACAGTCACCTTACATAGACAGGTATATAAACACACACCCACCTCAAAGCTTTCCTGAAGATTGACAGACTCTGTCAACTTTGCATACGCAGATGACATTCAATCCATTATTCCAACCAGCTCCCAAAGGTCTCAGTCATTCAAGATTTATATCTTAGCTTGTTGATAGAATCCACTTTATTTCTGGCAAAGAAATACTGAACAAGGAAATTGTAGTTAAGCAGTTCAGAGAAATACGAACCTGACTCTTTGAAGAAAAGATTTTGTGCCATATTTGCATTTTTCTGGCAAAGTTCAAGGAAAGCTATTTCTACACCCATTTACTGGTACAATCAATGCAATGGGAGGCTAAAATAAGGAATACAGGATGTCTGTATGCACTTTTTCCCATCATATCTAGGCAATGATTACTCAAAGATTATCCTCGCACCACACATATTCAGCAATTAGTTTTTTTTCAGGAAAAACAACTTACTATCAAGGAACTTATATGTGAGATATAACCATATACAGTTTTCTTGAGGAAAATTCTCACTGAGTTGTGTCAGCTCCAAAGAATGAAACAGAGGACTTTCAGGACCCATGGCTTTTTGAAGCTTAAATATTTGAATGTTCTTTATACACTGGGAGAGCATAAAATAAGTAAGCCTGACTTAATTATAGGTTATTGATGTAATTGTTACTGAGAAACTCCAAAGGTTTGTTTTTAATTTATATTATTAAAAACATTCCTTTGGCTCGTCTAAAAAAGCTTTAAAAGCAAGACTGAAGTTCTATGACTTCTTTTTTTTTCTTAAAGCCTTTTTTTGAACTTCCATGCAGGATGATACCTTCAGCCTTTTTGTTTTCTGACAGGACTGTGCAGCAAGGTCACTTTTTTTTTTCTGTGGGGAACACACAGATGTTCCACCTGGCATGGCATTGCTAGGTGACCTCTTATAACATCAAGATGCCAGCAAGCTGCTCCACTGTCAGCCTCTCTTTGAACATAACACCAGAGCAGTGGTGATGGACATCATGAGAAATGTACAGCTTATTAAACTGGAAATCAACAAGTCACAGAATCACTGATCCTTATGCAGGGGAACAGATATCAGAATTTTTATGCTGGCTTTAATGCTCATTACAAATTCAGCTATTTCCCATTGCTCTAGAGATAAAAAGGGGAGAGTCTAAATAAAGTTTAGTCCTTTGCAGGACCCAACAGTAAAATCCTTCAGCTTATTAAAAAATTAATTCTGTTTGGCATATTCTGTCTGTGTTTAACCCTTCTAAAGAATTCTTATGTAAAGGTCACTTTTAATTTCTGAACAATATCTCCCAGAATGGGCTATTTAAGAATGACAGAATCTCCAATACTTAAAGCCAACGAATATATGCAATATATGCATGGCACTAAATTTAAGCATTTGTATTAGATTTAAAACAAACAGGCAGCTTACTAACCAGATCAGTACAAAAGCAGTTTCTGTAATCGAGTTGGCACCAGTTCACAGAAAATATAATTTGAAAAGGTTCACATTTAAATGAAACTTGCTTTTCATGCTCAAATGTCATTCCAAACTCCAAGGATGAGGTATTAACCCTTCATTCACTTTTGATTTAATGAAACTACGCACTGAGCTTGAATAACCTTGACTGTACTTACTCACCACAATATGAAAATTAAACAAAAGACCCTGTCTTGCAATCACTTAATTCTAAGAAGTATCAACAAAACAAATATGGATAAACCTACAGTTTGGAGTTAAACTTGTGCCTTTAGCCTTCATCATGGGTGGGGCAGCCTAATAATCCCTGACTTTATCAATTTTGTCTTCAAAAATAAGCCACTCACCCCTTTCCACCAGTGTTTTCCCTACATTTGGGGAGCCAGACAGATGGGGGCTTCCTCCCCTCCAAAAAAGGAGCCAAAACCTTCCAGCAAGCGCAGCTCCACTTCTAGCTCTCCCCTCTCATGCATCTGAATGAAGGAGAAGATTAAGCTCCAGACAATGCTGACAGAACTGTTCCAAATACAGACTTTTCTATCTCAGTGCCATCCAGAGGGACTCGGCTAGTCTGAAGGAAAATGACTCCAATGGGAATGCACAGGGAAGACATATGTAAATCCTCCTCCTCTTACAATCAGTCAGACCACTGGAAAACATGCATCATCCTTGGAGTTTGCAATGACATTTGATATGCAAACATGTACAGGCACATAAAGTGTGGGTAGGTGAGTGCAGAGTACATACACACAGAGGTCTATCTACACACATAGGCATACATATATATGTGTATATATATATATCCACACACAGAATACACAAACTCATGCACATTTGTGCCACAGCCTGATTTGCCTCCAATTCTGTCTTTCTGTAAAAACTACAGAAGGGAATGGAAAGCAGCTTCTGCTGTATATATATTTATATGCACACATGCACACACACATATATCTATATTTTTATATACAGCATATTCAAGCCAGCAGGAATATTACAAACCTAGAATGATTTGTGTCTTTACTTTCCACTTTGCCCCATAGCCACCTGGTTATGTCATGAGCACTGAACTCAAAATCTGTCAGGAAGAGTGGCCTGACACATGTCTGATGCTCACAGTCAAAAGGAGCAGGTAGCAAAGGACCCAGAGGTTTATCTGTGCAAATTTGTTTGCAGAGTTAAAGGTAGATGGGTTTCCTGTGACCCCTATCCATGGCCATCCTATATAATTTCCAGTAGTGGAGCTGAAGAGATCATACAGTTCCCTCAACACTCAGATTTGTTTTCTGAGATGTAGAGCTTGAATTGGCATTTCTATTTAAATATTCCTACTGGGTGGGTGCATTCCCAGTGGTAGAGTGGTCACACTGACCTGCTGTAAGCCACTTTGGTTTCACTCACTGCCCCTTGCTTCCACAGCCTCTCTTCATTCTTCAGAATTGAAATGCTTAAAATTTCTGCCTGATTTTTTTTTTTTTTAACAGGATAGTACTTCTCATTAGTGGAGCTTTTTGAATTACTGAAAGGCTGTGTAACATTTAATTAGTCTTTATCTTTACAAGTAATAAAATGAGTACCTTTAGGTAAAAGAAGGCAGTCTCCGGCGTGCCGCTGGATAACAGCAAGTTTTTGATTTTTTATTCAAACAGCTATCAAACAGATTATAATTTTAGCTTCATTATTTGGCTAATTCACATTTCCTTAAAAGACACATGAGAGCGGGTTTATAAATATTGCAACAAAGAAATTTGGAGTCAACAGTAGGAGAGGTTTCGAAGCTGACAGATCAGAACAATACTTGTAAAAATACAGTTTGTATTACCTGTAAACTGTTTGGCATTAGCTAGTTTCATCTAAATAGAAATATTCAAAAACTTCTGCAATTTATCTGTTGATTATTGACACACCACATCTTTGTTTTGAATCATCTTCAGTATGATCATATAATTTTCAAATATTAGAGGTGTCCTTTCAAAATTTATCAATGTTTTAGACTTTGTCAACCAACCAGACTGCAAAACAAAACAAAAACCCCACAAAGAAAAACCCAGATTTTAGAGTTTCGATTTCAGTTCAAATATAGTATCAAGACTGGCTTCTCCCAAAGAAATATTGCTAATTATTTCTCAAACCATCAATGCAAAATTTTCTCTCTGAAAATCTATCTCAGATGTAATGTAAAATAGAGTGGTGCCTTTAACCACATTAAAGGTATTTGTGATTCACATCAGTAAGCAAATGATCAGGAGTAACTTCTTGTTTAGTACCTTGTTTAGTTTAGTTTTATCTTTCATGTTTTTCAGATTCTGTGCTGACATGGGGTGTAGTTCTGAGTCTCATATTAAGTGCTAGTCAGCTTGCTTCACAGAGCAGGGAGACAAAACAAATCCTTTTCCTGCTGAAGACCAAGGAAACTTTCAGGCCCAAAAGCACAAACAACAGTGGGATGAAGGGAGGAACAAGAAGGATGAGACCTCACAACCTGAAGCTGTAATTGGACAATTAAAATCCAATAGGCAAATGAACCAAAATGGACCAGTCAGCCATTTTGTGTGACTATACCAATTCCACCTTGGGTGTAGCCCTGGTCAAGCTCTTGTCCTGCCCAAGGGGTACCCTAAAGGCCTTTCAATAAATACCTGCTTTATTCTCTAGCTCTGTCCAGTCTCTGTTTCAGGTCAGCCTTCCCAAGGCATCACCTGCATAGAGGTAGTGAAGAACTACTGTGCTACTTGGCAGGTTTGGGAGTTTTTAGGGACAGATACCCATAGTGTCAGACACCCAGACATCCTGATGCACCTGATGAAGGTTCTGAGGGCATAATGAAGAAGAATTTCACTTGACAAAATGTAACCAACTGTGTGACTCAACACAGGACAGTGTTGAGTGACCAGGAGAACCACAAAACCCTGGCTGAAATGCAAAGAGCAAATTTATTTGATGACCTCCCTAACTGGAGGATCCCAAAGCAACACCCAGGGGGAGACACGGGAGTGGGAACACCATTTGTGGTTTCCTCTGTGTATTCTGTGACTTCTGAGCCTTCACCTCTCTCCCAAAACAATGAGCTCAGGTGTGTCCCTGAGAGTGCCCCCAATTCTCTCCAAACACTGATGTTATTTTTATACGGGTATTTTATTTCTCAAAACAGACAGAGGACAAGGAGCAGTAGGTGTGATGTGTGGAGTTTCCCACTTGGATATTTTTAGGACCAAGGTATTGCCAGCTGGAAGATCACCTGAGGGAATCTACCCTCTGTTCACCAGTCTTCCTCTTTTAACCCTTTCCTCCCAACATGAATCTATATGGTGCTTGAGTTTAAAACTATGACATATGCCAAGTGTACATAATCTAAAGCAGATTGCGGTAATCTCCATTTTTGTGACATTTCCATAGAGGTACACCAAAGGTCACAAATACAAAAACCAAAAGTACATTTCAAGACACAGATAAATACACACATTAATATATCCTTTGGACTCAGCCATGCTAATTCAAAATTCTGGCTGCAGGATTCTTCAGTCTTTTAATGATCAGACTGAATGAATGTAATTAAAATCCACTTTATACGACATTAAAAAATTAATCTTATCCAATTCAACTTTTACAATCTATACTCTGTTTATCAAACTGCAAGTTTGTTTTGTTGGACTAGTTGGTGCAGAATAAATTCTACCTTTTAAAATAATGTGACATGGATATTTTTTAGCAATAACAAAGAGTGGCTAAAGCAGTAACAGAACACTTGCACTTCCAATACACTGAGACACCACATGGAAAACAAAAGGATTTCCAGAAACCCTTTCTGATGACATATTGAGGTCACTGTGAATCTGTTTCTGGCAGCACCAGGATAACATTTGCAAATTCCTAACTTGTGGGTGTTGTGGAGAACAAAAATGACTGATCATATTAAATAATTCTGGTGGCTAGTTAAGCTCATCCAAGTACTCCTAATAATTCATAGCATTGCTTATCAGTGCTGCTCATTTTGGACTTCTTAGATGATAAACACTGCCTCCACCCTCCTGCTCACTGAAGAACTGGTAATCTGTTTGAATTCCAGCTCTAGTACCACTTTTGGGTTTTAAAAGTGACCTTCAATTTCCTTTTTCACCACTCTTTTGAGCTGTCCACCTCACTGTTCCCCTCAACTTCCAGTGCAGTCCTAAGGTTAATGTTCCTCAGGATAGTAAAAGCAGAGTGCATAATTTCAGTTTCTTCAGGAAAAAGAAAAATTAGAACTACAAGCAGAAAAGAACTTAATTATGTTGCTTTTTGTTTGACATTGGACAGCTTGTTCATGTGCACAGAAAATATCTCCAGTCTCACTACCATTCCAAGATATTCTGAATGAGAATAATTCCCTGATCTCAGTATTTGTAAAAATTTAAAACATGAAAGACAGTTCTGCAGTGCAAAACAGGATTAAAATCATATTTTGTGTAAAAAGAAATTATGTCACCTAGTGTGTAGTAAAGAAAACATTTTAGGTAAAAAATGCAACTTAGCAGTATGGCATTTCTTGACCTAAATGTAGAAATGTTCTAAATGATTCAATTTAATTTATTTAAAAAAAAAAAAAACTCTAATTGCTATAGTTCTAAATGAAGACACTTGTATAAGCAAAGCAAATAATTAGTTTGTAATGCATACGTGACCTGGAATAAATAAATAATGGTAATGACAGGTGGGAAGACACAAATTATGCTACAGCGTTGTCAGCGATCTCTCCACCTTTAGTTTTAATTTGTTTTAAAACAATGAATTTACATTCTAAATGAAAGCAAAAAACTTTTTTTCCCTCTTTTTCTGAGAGTGAAGAGACTTCTAAAACGCAACAATGTATGGCAAGAAAGAAGCCATCAGGATGAAAAGGAATTCATTTTCCCTGTCTCACTGTACTCACTGGAGCAGCCTCAACAATTTATTCTGCTGGGTTTTATTTTCTCTTCTCTGGGTTTTACATTTACACATGAGTTCAGCATCTTTCTAGCTGATGAAATAAGAATGTATAAAGGGAACACTTTATTTCTGTTTGAACAGGAAAGGTCTGTGACACACAGCTGCTTTTTCTAGCATTTGGTCAATATCTGCAATAAACAACAGCTGGCAGTTTTTTGAGAGGGTCCAGTAGGCTCTCTGTAACCAGGATTTGCTAGACAACTTTTCCCTTTAATTTACTCCTATAATAAACTAGTTTTTAATCAACAGACATGGTCAATAGACTTGTTTTTTGTTGGGCTTTTTTTTTATTATTTTCTAGGCAGTCGGGAGATAGGAGGGAATATTTTAATATTAATAATATTTAGTGTATATGAATACAATTTGACCTAGGTAAATACCAAAAGAAATTTGAAAGCAAAAGCAATATACAACTTCTATAAAGATATATTGCAGCCAGTATTGCATCAATATTTTTCAGATGTTTTAAATTTATTTTTTTTCTGCAAAAGCTGTGAGTGCAGTTGGAGAAAACGGTCAGTCATTCCTTGTTTGGTCAAGGTTTGTTACTTTTCCAGAGTCCTTGTTTTCATAATTGGTTAAAGCTTTTAAAAACAAGGACATTACTTCAAATTTTGTATTGCATAAAGCAGAATAACATGGAAAAGTTTAATGAAAATGAAAATTGGTTAAGCAATTTACAGCTGGAAAAGTTGTGAGAATATCAGCTTCAGACTTGTTGTACAAGTATTAACCACAAAGATCTCAAAAAATCTGCCTTTTAAGTTTAAATATGACTCAGTGTAGTTCAGAAGATGAGAGAAAAGTTCTAATTTCTCAACAGAGAAGGCCCAACATAACTTTACAACTAATTATTAAAAAGAAGACCCAGTTAGAAATACGATTACTTGCTACCTTCACCTTAGGATCATTACTGCCAAGGTAGACTAATAACACAATTACTTTTATAAGAATTTCTTATTTTGCTGAATTAACAGAAACTGGTGGAGGTACAATTTAATATGCAAATTGAAAAAGGCAGTTGTAGAATTCTGGCAAGATTTCCCTTTTTATTTGTTTGTGCTCATTATTTTAAAAGGAACCTAGATATATATCTTGAACTGAACTAACCTTTCTTTTCTTTCTTTCTTTCTTTCTCTCTCTCTCTCTTTCTTTTTTTCTTTCTTATCAAGTAATGGTTCTTCATCGTAATTGCTACAAATTGAGATTTCCAAAATTGCTGAAGGGAGTTAAGTGTTCAATTCACTATGAAAGCCAGAGGGAGAAAAGTGTGTTACACCAAGTTTGAAATTCAAATGTTCACCCTCACACTGTATAAAATAAATGCCACCTGGATTTAAATTAACCCTCTTTATTAAGGGACTTGAGAGCATTTATGAAATCTTTTATATTAAAAAAGAAAAAAAAAAACTTGGACTTTTTTGTTAAAAAGATATTGCCATCTTAGAGGTTTAGGTTTTATATATTAATCTGTCTGTTAAAGACTTTCAGTATTACAATATTACTTTAAAATATTTTTAAAGATATATATATTAAAAACAACTGAGGTATGGGATATCGTTTTCAATGTTATATGACTCTAGAACCATATTGTGTTTCAAAACAGATTTCAGGTTCACACTGTAAGTTACTTCTTCCCCTTAAAAGGTTTTAAAATTGTATTTGTAGTGTGTATTAGTGAAAAAAAAAAACCAAAAAACCCAAAGAACAATAAATAGTTTCACAGACATGTAATTGTGCCAAGGTACAACTTTGGATATGAGAGGATCCAGTGTTACTTCAAACCTAGAGGATAAATTTTTATGTGAAATATGGCAGTCAGAATTTAGTCCTTACTTCCCCATTTGGACATTTTTCATTTCAGCATTTAATTCAATTTTGTTCATTTAAAATTGGAACACATGCTGAAAGCTGATTTTCCTACATTCCAGCTTGAATTATTAAGCTATCAAGCATAAGTAGTCATTTCCTTTTTTCCATTAGGAGAATACCTAAGTTGGACCTTAAGACCAGACCTGAGGTCCATAATGTCAGAAGCGTCATTTTTTTTATATCTGCTGATCCAACAAAATAACAAAAACATATGTGTCAGGGCTCTTGATGCAATGTTTGGAGATTGTTTTAAATAGCCTGCTGTCATTCTGACTGCTATTTTTACTGTATGCCTTCCAACAGGACATGTTCTTGGAAAACATTGCATCATCTCATACTGTTTCCTTAAGACTCAGCTGTCCATTCCAGGTTACTGAGAAGAGGATGCCCCTGGAAAACTCTACTGCAGGTAGGGAGGAACTTGTTTTCTCTCCTCAAGATACACAGTAAAGGGTTCTTATAAAACAAACCTGAAGGAAGAGGTCTGCTCTGTTCTTTTTTCTATTTTTCCAGACGAGGGCCAGGACTGAGTTGAAGCTGTTGCTGAGGCATCCTGCGAGGATTTTTTTTTAGCCACCACCATTTTAAGACCATGTCTGCACAAATATATGGAAGCACATACAGCATATTTGATGTTCTGGTTCCTCCTTATGTCCTTACATGAAAATAGTTACTATTATTGCATTGGTTGTGAAGCTCAGCCTTGGATAAGGCGTCTTTAAAAAGATTCAGCCATGTGCTGTAAATCTGCTCAGACTTCTACAATGTTTTAATTAGATACGCTTAAAAGTCAATTTATCAATACCTGGAGATTCTTTTGATTAAAAAGGGAACACCTAAGGAGGTCAAGTGTCTCCAGATTTAGGCAGTAGTTGAGCTGGGTTTTAAGATTGCAGTTAAGTGTCTAAGATTCCTCTTCAAAAATCAAGTTGCTTCTTTTCAAAAATGACGACATGGACTAACTGGCCCTACCTACACCAACAGAAAGAATTTTGTGGAATATGCCCCCCACAATGTTTTGAAATTCATCAATTTCCCCAACTGGCATTGGTAAAATTTAGGAGCAGTCCAATCAGATGGGATACACATTCAATCTTACTCTGCCAAATAAAAGCTCACATCACTGTGCACTGTTTTGTGCTTTCAAACCTTTGGAGAAGCCCTTCACTTACAGAAAGCGGAGGACTGTGGCTTCCCCATCCCTGTCTCCTGGTGTGTAACATGTGCTACTGCCTTTCTGCAGACTCATCATCAGGCACTAAACAGAAAGGTGATGAAGTAATGAGAATTAAAGAATGAAAGTGCTAATAACCCCAGATAGACACAGAGTCCTAACAGTGCTTAGAAACATCATTTATTTCATGATATTAGGAAAACCAGTGGATGGCAAAATGAAGATTAACTATTTGTTGTGGAAAAAAAAAAAAATCCAGGCTTGCAGCTTTTCAATAGCTCCTATGCTCAGATATTTTTTTCCTTTTTCTTACTTTTGATATATATTTTACTATGACCTGATCCTGCTGGATACTGTTAGAAATTTCACAGCTGTGAAAATAGGATATTTTCAGGCTGAAATGACAATAGGTGCAAAACTCCTCTTTAATTTTCTCCTAGTGTTTTCAGTTGTCATGAGATCAGGTCTTGGGAGACTAATATTATTGGACCATATATCCTTATGTGCCAAAGGCCTAGATCCTGGAAAACCAGATCTCATTAATTAAGAGCAAGAATATGAATTTCTGAAAATAATTAATGTTGCTGAAACTTTCAGCAGGTTAACAGATATGGCTACAAGGATACCTACAAAGAGACCTCATCTCCCTCTCTGACCATTTTTCATGCAATTGACCATAAAATAGCTCAGGATTGAAAGTTATAGGACTTCATTAGCAGTAGTAAGACTGTATTAATGCTCTACTTCTCTTCAAGTTAATTAGCCATGCTACACACCTTCAGTAGTGTCCAGGCAAAAATAACTGCAAATGCTTATTCCATATGAAAATATCAGTCAGTACGGTATATATAAAAAAAAGGAATCACTTCAATGTGCCCTAGAGTCTTTTTTTATATAAAATCCTGTGTCATTATCATTGAGTTCAGGCTACTCTTGCTGAGATCATATCTGTTACTTAAGTATAACCAGGGAGCGCCAGCTACCTCATGTATTACCAGCGATCTAAGAAGTAATGTTCTTGTCAGGAGGAACAGCTGCTCAATTCATCTTACTATGCCCAATCACAACCTTGTATAATAATGCTGTGCTCCTCCAGAGAGGAACAGAATGTTTCCTTTTGTCTTCATTTACTGTTTGCCGTTTCCCCCTTATAAATAATATGCCGCAGTTAGGAACCCTCATGCTGGTAAAATTAAAAAAATGGTTTTCCATTTGGCTTTCAAGGACCTGCAAGACAACACGAAGAGCTGGAGCATGTGACTCTTTCCAACAAGAAAAATCGAAAGCCTGAAGTTTAGGTTTGGCTACTAATTTGCCTTTTAACAAATGACACATTTGTCTTCTACCACACATGCACTCTTCCTTGCTCTGGTGGTGTCCCTGCAATACCTGTGGGGAACCTACAGCCAGGGAAGAGGGGACTTTGAGATAATATATCTTACTCTGACTATGAAAAGCTGCAAAGGAGACTGCAACAGCCCTGGCAGCCTCCAAGGAAATATTATTCATTATGTATTTACAGTTATTGGATTAAAACTCTGTAATGTGCTCTGTTCAATTAATAATAATACAGAGCAGAATGAGCTATGAGATGCATTGTGCCTTTTAAAAGATCTAATATAAGAAAAGACAAGCAGTTTGTCCTAATGAATGCATCTAATTGGTGCACTTTATTATAAAACACTGGAACAGCATTTTTCACGAGGCAGTTCTATTTGTAACAGGCTGTCTTCAGCACGTCAGGGTGTAATAAATGTGCTACAGACTAGAACTGCTGATTAGTATTTCTGGAAGCCCAGGAAGTTAGTAGAGATTGTTTGCCACTGCAGAAAGACCTTCCAAATCCTCACAGTGGGGACCTGCAACACTGTGATCTGATACACCCATGTTATTGTCCTTTTGGAGCCAGCCCACTGGATACTGTGTGTGAAGCCCTGGTACCTGAACAGCCAAAACAACAAAAAATTTCTGGTACTTTGTTGTACCCCAGGTGACTTCCACAGCACTGATATATAAAAGGGGCTTTCAATAAATACTGCCTTCAACACAGCTTTCACAGCAATAGCTTGGGACAGAGGTAATGGTTTATGTATGACTGTAACTCACTGTCCACATCATCCTTTGTTCATTTTTTGATGAATGTAAAGAGGAAGAAAGAAAAGATGCACATGCAAGATTTCTTTTGAGGTATAAGAAGCAAAAAGCCCTAGAGGCACTTCTGAAAACACACCTTAAAACCTTAGAGGAAAACAGTCAACAGTGAATATTCCTTTGGCAGGACCCGTATACAGAATGACATGACAGCATTCAAGCAAAACAGTTTAGATAATACCAAATCTATGCAGAAATCAAATCTATGCTGAAGGAATAAAAGACTATGAAAGGAGTGAGCTTTGACCCAGAGTTCTTTTGTTTTCACTCTCAATAACTAACAAGAAGCCTTTTCAGGCATTTAAATCCCAGAAAACTGTACCAGTAAATGCAGTTCATTTTGTTTTCATGTTTTTGAAAAAAGATATGCAAAAAAGCTTTCATTGGAAAAATAAACACGCTTTCAGGTGCAGGAGACACTTCAGTCTTTCTAGGATCCCTTTTGTTCTCCTCAGTATCTTCATTTCTCTTGGTATTCACTGCTTCAAGACACTCCCCACATTTCTAGCTGGGGCTGGCAGTCCATTAGCCTGAACCTGGGAATATCTCCCAGCTTTATGGTGTTATTCAGCCTAACAGCATTAATCTGCCTTAATACAGTTTCCTATAATAAGATGGATCCACCCCATTACTTTTACTAATTTATCTGAAAGAACAGAGGCTTCCACCCTGGTTGCTTGGGCATTGTCCTGGTATCTGCAGTGTTCAAATCCTGCTGATTCTGTGTAATGTAAAAGAATAAATTATTACAGCCATACAGGGATACTATGACTGTGTATTTACTTCATTAATACTCCTGTCCCTGAGAAAGGCAACTTTATGATGAGGGAATAGTACAAAGGAGGTAATGGATAAGCACACTTTGTATACGTATGACTCTTAAGAGTCTAAGTCAGAAATGTTCAAATAAGGTAAAAGGAGAAAGTAGGCACAAGGCTATGTACAAAATGGCCCAGGGTGTGACTGTTTACTCAGCTCCAGTTTAGATTTTGGCTAAGCCAGCTTGTGCTAGACTCCGTGCTCTGCTGAGAGCACCAGCATCAGGTCAAAGTGAGAGCAGCAGGTAGGCAGGACAGGTGGTCAGAAAGAGCTGAAAGGCCACAATTCAGCCACCGTGGCCTGCAAATTCTTGCCTCCAGCAGCCACTGTATTTTGTCTGGCAGTGTCCCCAGAATCCACTAACTTACAGAAATGGGATAGACTAAGCCTCCAAGCCTGAGAGTACAAAACATCTGCCTGAAGATGTCCCCCCTCATTACAGGGGGTTGGACTGTAAAAGTCTCTTTCAACCCAAACCATTCCTTGGCTCTATGATCTTACCCAAAAAAGCTTTTGAAGTGGATTCAGCTGCAGCTGGGCTGCTGAGGTTTTTCTGCTTCCTGGTGTGATACAGCAGATGCACTGTGATGGAAGAGGAAGGGTCAGCACTTTCTCTGTTGGCTAGGTAACCAAGTCTTTTCCTCACAGGCATATGATATCAAGAGTTATACCAAGCAACAAAATCTTATGAAATCTTCACTTGAATGATGAATAAGTTGACTAACGTGATAGACCAGTCTGGATAAAAGGTGGTGGAGTCTCTGTTTGTAGAGTTTATTATATTCCTTAATAAGCTAAGGAAAGGAAGTTGAGATCATGGAGTGTATTTTCTTGTAAATTTGAAAGATCATGCTTTTGTGTCACTCAGTCCTGGCTGCCCATTCTGGCCTCAGGATAAATCAAAGTTGATAGATAGATATTGACAGAAAAATGGCAAAAGATATATGTATTTCACAGCATATTTACTGTACTTCTACTCCTTTCTGCCCAAGGGCGGGTGTTGTGGGACTAATTATGTTGATTAAACAGGTCCAAGTAACCCTGCAGCAGTGAGCTGTGTTGTCTTTGAGACACTCTCCACACTATCTGGACAACTATGATTTCCTTTCCCTTTCCCTTCCATTGTCTATTATCTATTTTTCAGTCTATTACCTACTAATACCGACCCTGATCTGTACACACTCTATCCCAGATGTCTAGTGCCTTCTGTTCTTTCACCTCCATCCCTGTTTAGGGGCAGCAGCCAGGATATGGCATGCCAGAAAGATGAATGGGAATGAGTTTGGAAGGCTTTCTTTGTCCTCATGCCATTGTCTCTTCATGAGACCTTAGGGCATATGTTAAACTTCCAAATAATTTTTAATTCTATGCTCCCCATGCTCAGAATAAGACAACAGCCTTTGCAGATGGTTTGGCATCACCTCAGATCCCTCAGGAATCCTGATTTCCTGGGGGAAATAAGTATTTCAAGAGATAAACTCTTCAAGAGAATTCTGAAATTCTTTGGGGACTTCAATGACCTGACTGTGCAAGAGCTGGTGTACGGCCCCTTGACATCAAACAGACAGCAAGGAGAAAAGCAAACCAAACCCAACAAAAACAAGAACAAAAGCTTTCTCCTTTGTGCCTTTGATGACAGGATATAAAAGAGATTGTGAGTTTCCTTTTTAAAAACAGTGGTCTTAATTAGGATTTCTTACATGTGGGAAACAATCTCCCTAATAAGTCATAAATAAATTATAGATATTCTACGTATACAGTCAAAACACAAACTTGAATTAGCTCAGCCTGGTGTAAAATATCTGTGTATCTCGTAAACCAAACTCTGTCATCTAAAGGCATATTTTGCCCTGCATTTTCAATTGATTGAGCCTGAACTTAAATGTTCCCTTTTGGGTCAGAGGCTGGGATTGGCCTTTTTAACTTGCTTTGCAAGAGCTTCCAGGCCTGAACTTTCTCAAGCATAAATGTCAATACAGTAGTCAAAGCGTTTGGCTTATTCCAGTTAAGACATATATGTATTTCCATATATGGGAAAACATAAATTAAAAATTAATATAATCCCCAAGTTCTGTCTATTATTAGAATACATGCCAAAATACAAAATAAACTAAAACATATGGGGGAGATTCCTCTACAAGTTATCTCTGGAATACACACTGTACTGCAATTTCTTGGAACAAATACCTAATGCATAAATATTTCTGATGGTAGCTTATGAAAAGGACATGCATCGTGTATGATTATTACAAACTATTTTTTTTGTCTCTGAAATGTTCACGATATTTATTTTTTTCCTCAGTGTTTCTGAAGAGAAGTACAGGATGCAAAAAGATATCTGAAATACGTGCAGACAGGTCAAAAATAAAATGGAAAATTATACATTGAAAAGAGATGAGAATTTTTTGGTAAAGGGACTATTATTTACATTTCAAATTTTATTATCCCTTTTGCTTTGAGCTAAAATTCAGGTTATTTTTGCAGCAGGGCTTTCAGAGCCCTCACAAATCTTCTCTAGCTGAACAAAAGAAGAAATGAGTAACAGAGGTGAGCACGTGCTCAAATTTCCAAGTCTCTTGCAGTCATCACTTTACCCCAAATCACCTTAGTGAACCAACTATACTCTTGAGTTACTGCTCCTTAAACCAGCCCTGTGAGTTTAAAATGTAACAGCTACTGTACATCCCAAGTTTCTTGTTTACTGAAATTGAATTAATGCACCTTAAAAGGACTGAAATGTCTATTTCCTAGTAGATTACAGAGCTTGATTATTTGAAATTTCATGGGTCTTGATGTTCATTTTTTACAATAACTTTGTCCTAATTAGGACTTTTTCTCTCATGATCCAAACATGGCCACTTTCTTCTATGTAAGTGAATAAAAATGAACTTTTTTTATTTAAGAATTTAATATTTCAAATTCAAAAGTTCCAGTATGGTCTCCTCATAGGAGTAGTGAAAGTGTCAAATATTAAATATATTTCATAGCTAAAGTATTTTCCTTTCAAAAAGTGAAAGCTTCATGACTATAACATCACATAGTATGGATTATTAATAAGATTTTAAAATTTTGGGCTGGCTAGAGTGCAGGACTAAGAAAGCTTCTCTCTGTTCAGGATACTAAATAAAGTTAAGTCTCATGTGACAGACAGCATACTTTTGCCAATACACTTTATATAATTGATTTCCATATAAATTATTGTGCATAATAAAAATCAAATTCTGAACATACCTATTAATTTTGGAACAATTTGAAGAGAAAGAAAGCATTCATTTGAAATTGTGTGACAGTAGATGCAGGGAGAGAGCTTGATCTCTTTGAATCTGAAAAAAAAAAAAAAGAAAAAAGAAGGATTTCTGAGAATTTAAGGGTGTTTAATCAGTATTTGTCTAACACCATCCCAGAAACAGTCAAGCTTCTCATTGCAGTTTTCATTAGGCATTGTTCACCTTACAGCACTTCTCCTTTCTGATTGTGAACTGTTTCTGTAAAAACCCAAGCCCAAATTTCTAGTGCTCAAATGGGGAATAACAGGTTATTTTCATAATGTGCACCTGTCTGAGGCAGGACACAGCATGAAGGATCAGCTTCTCCAGGCCTTCATGGCAAAGCTCTCCACACACAGTGTGAAAATATATAAGGCTATAAATGGGTATAAAAATAAATCTCTGCCTTTCCTATACATATATTCATGAAATCACTAAGAAGGTGATGCTATAGGTATGTGTGTCTCTGAATACAACATGTATGCTCCCACACCAGTCAAGCCCATATTCTTCTAAGCCAAAAAAAAACAGATGCCTGAGCCTGCTTTGAAGCCCATGGCCCTTTAGAACTCAGGCACTTTCAAAAAGAAATCTCTCCAACACTATATCTGCATCCACATTAATGCATGTGCACACAGAAAGGCTGTGTGTGACAGCCAGGCTCTTCCAGCTCTAAAGTGCCTAAAAACTCTGGGTGTCACCTCACCCAAGCCATAACTCCCAGTGGGTTGTGGTGGCTGCATCCAGCTTACTCTGGACTTCATGGGCTGGACGGCAACAGAGTAGTCAAAGGCTGACCGGAATGGTGACCAGACATCTTGCTGCAATGCAAATATGAGTAAAAGTCAATTATCTTACTCTGTAAACTGTGGACAGCCCCGGGCTTGCTGAGCTCTGCTGCACAGCAGCAGGCTGCATGCCAGGATCTCCCCTCCAGCAGGAATGCCTCCCAAGGTTAGTCCTTGAGGCTGACAGATTTTTTGCCACAATAGATTCTCTGCAAGTGATTAATAGCATGCTAAGCTTTGAAATCTTACCTAAGTGATATAAAGTATTGATTGTGCATATATAATCCTTTAGACATAAACCACTGACCATGTCTGGGACTAAGAGTGGATGTATCTGCACACAGACTCCCCTCTGAGACAGAGTTTGGAAAACAAAACTTTCTGAGCCTCATGGCTCAAACAGTTTTGTCTGACCCTGTACTCCATGCAGTAAGTAAGCAAGCACACCTTGCTACTAAATCTTCTCAGATTTACCTCTCAACTTGGTTAACTGCCTCCTTTCTATCAATAAAGTGTACTGTGTCTTCTTTGTTGTGAGTGAAGTGCATGACTCCATCCATGATACAGTCACATTGATTCACAGGAGTTCAAAAACTGAAATAACCAGGCTATGTCTTCCTCAATTATTTATTTCTCATCTACAATCACTTCATCTCCAAGGATATGAATGTGATATTACTCAGCTGTTTATTCCTCATAAACCATTTTACTACACTTAGGTATGTCAAATCAACATAGAAATCTGTAATAGGCTTATTAAAACAGGTCATTACAGTCATCTTATTGCTCAAGATTGATAACAGGACTGAAAGATAATAAAACATGATGTTCCAAAAGCAAGCAATAAAAAAGTCACAAAAGAACAGAATAAAAATTTTATTATGCAGTGTCAGGAATGTAAATAGTTTCAAAAGTGATATTGTCAAGCCTTTTGGGACCCATCCCTTGGGGCAGACTCTTCTCAAAAAAGACAAAATAGAAATAACTTCACAGTGCAGACAGATAGTTTATTAAAAAGTGCAGACAATATTCTGCTCAATAATCTATATTAAATTGAATCAGCTTAAATATTGGACAGCAATACTGAAAATACACTACAGAACCAAAATTTGTTCCACAGGAACATAAAAAAAATTGTTACTTTGGCAACTAACATCCTGACACAGCTAAAATTATTAGTGCATCCATCTATACTCTGAAAACCTTTTTGGTTTTTTGTTTGGCTTGGTTGTCAACACTTTGGAAACACTCCTTATACATAAAAGCAACATACCTCTTTTTTATTGCACAATTACGTTCCAAGCTTTATTTACGGAAAAGTCTGCCCAGCACAAATATTTATGAACAAGCTGATGACATGCTGTTTAAAGAATATGTTCACATGGGGGTTGGAAATATGCACTTCCTGGGAATATTTTGAAGGGCTGAATGCAGTTTCTTAAGTGCTGCAGGTCTGTGACCTTTTTTTGGTACCTGCATATGTATTCCAGCTAAAGTGAATCTGGAATTGGAATGAAAATTCCTCTGGAAAGGATCTTTTCTGTCTTTTATTTTTCCTTTTAATTTTGTGTCTAAATTTTACTTGCATTGCATTTTAGTCATATATTGAAGTCCCGTTACAAAATCTGGCCCTTATGTAACAGTCAAGGCTGCCACTTTATTTCTAATATTTTCCATTTTTTTCACATTCAGTTATATGCAACAAATAAGAAAGTGAATTAGATTAACACTTATCTTCTACATCATCATTAATAACAGAGCAACTGAACTCAGTCTTTTTTGGCTGCTGAGATGAATAAATCAGTTTTGAAAATTTCTGCATTAAAAATTAATTTTAAGGGAAAAAGCAGGTTAATTTAGACAACACATAACTTCTTGTAACAGAATAAAAGCAATTTTGATCTTTGAAACTGTTCCAAGGTTTCTGAATAAAAAAAAAGAATTCTCTTGCAAAAGAATATTACTTCAATTAAGGATTTTTATTTTTTTTTATGTTTATCCTGCCATCTTGCTTTCCTAACTGTACATAAATATTACTGGAACCAAAATGGTTGCTCAGCTTTCCCATCATAACAATTCCTATAAATCCTAAGCAACACAAAAGCTGTCATTTCATAACCTCTATAAGTAAGATGCATTTTTTTTCCTCCTTTGTCTTTAAACTTCATCATTTCATAAATTGGAAAAGGGAAAAAACCATTCACCCTCTCAAAACTATATATGATAGAGTACTAAATGCAACCTAAAAAAGTGAGCAGAGTTCCGATCTGATGCTGAGTGAGCTGCTTTAAAACAAATTTTGCCTCACTGGTCTTTGGTTTATGATATCTGGTTGAAAGATGAGATATTGTTGGAAGTAGTGATGCACAAGCTCCACATGTGCATCGGGAAGCAATAATGATTGTGGAAAGTGGAGACTGAGTGATGAGACTTTGGCTTAAGATAGTAAGTTTTTGATTAATTAAAAAGCATAAAAATACATTCTCTTACACACTGGGAATTTAGGGTGCATTTTATCACTCAGAGGAGCCAACACTTTGCAGGATTAGGCAAATACCAATTCTGCAGCTGTTATTCATCAATTTTTGCAGATACTAGATAAAGCTAAAGCAGAGCCTCACCATCTTAATTTTTTTTTCCCTAACTCCTAGGCCTTCCATTTTTCATCTTGACAGTGTTTCTTTAGAGAAATGATACAGTATAAACACACCTTCTGAAGGAATTAAGAGAGACAAATACTGAGAAGTACTGCAGAATTCCTACATTCTTCCCTGAACAGAACACATCCCACAAATAAAAGGACAGGGCAGCTTTCTGCTCTTGGGTTTTCCAAGTATCCCTACTCTGAGAGAAGCAAAGGAGCCAACAGCAGGAGTAGCGGAGATGAGCAAATCACTGTCAATTAAAATAAAAGGGAAATGGACATACATCAAAATTTTTGGAGCAGATATAAGAATCATTTCCTTATGTTGCCTGACTATAATTCAGGCATGCTTGATGTTTTACCAGAATGTAGCATTCCTTATCTGATAATTTCAGTGTGCTTTACACATTAAAAGTGCAATTAATAGAATATGTACCAAGCAATTAGGTGACCTGTTGTGACCTTTCAATTTACACTGTGACAAAGACACACACTCGGAATTCAGTAGCAAACCATTTCTGGCATTCACACAGCCAGTTTAATGGAGCTTGGCAATATTTAAATCAAAAGGGGAAAGATGAAAGCTAATTAAGGCCAATCTACTAATGCTCAAATAATTTGTATTAATAGAAATTAAAAAGAAAGGGGCAAAAAAGAATCCAGTATTACAGGGAATGAACGTATTTTTTTCCCTACTAATTTAAATGCCACTATGGGATAATTTCAGTGTTGGCTTGTGCTCACATTGCATGACTTTTATTAACATGAATCAGGATACTGAATTTATCAAGAGTAGACTGGAAAAATGTGCCACATTATTTTTGATCACAGTTGAACACAGCACAAGTTTTTTCTCTTCATATTTAGGTATCTCAACGGCACAGTAAAAACCCTCCCAAATCTTTGCATGGCTCCCTGGAGTGTTAAATACTGTGTTTGAGGTTAAAGGTGTCCTCAAACCAGGAGCAAATGGTCATTTTCAGAGGAAGGTGCTCTTTTGCACAAAGGCTCTCCCTTTTCTAATATCCATCAGCACTGCTGTCCCAAGGGCACAGCAAGTGCAGGACTGATGTGCAAGGTTGTGGTGGCATCCCTGAGTGCTCTGGGGATGCCAACAGGACCAGCATTAATCCTGCACCAGGAGCACTTTGGTCCCCTGCCTGCCACCAGACAAGGCAGGGACCTTCTCCTTTTCACCCCCATCAAAATGAGAGACAATTTCAATAGAGTCAGTTTTCCCCCATGGCTCATCTTATTAGGAAAAGGCAAGAAATGAGCAGTTTTGGTTTGTTAGAGAATGGTACTCTTTTTCAAAATTCTTGTACCTGTTTAATAGTTGGTTTAATGAAAACATTGTGAAGTTTAAAATAAAGACTGAGGTATGATGAAAACATCTGTGCTGCATCCCAGGTTCTGATGAAGATACAAAGAAATATTTCTAATTCTGATAGTTTTGTTTGCAGTCAGATGTTCTTAACTGCTTTTGAAATGTGAAATATTACAATGATAGTAATAGAATGAAGTAATGTGGCAATTATCACAGTTTCCTCCAGACAAGCCCCCATTTTGCCAAATACAGAAGGAAATCATGAGTAACTGAAAAACTGAGATAAGTTTCCATAATAATTTACATTGAGAATTTATCATCTAAGGTCAGGCTCAGAGATTCAATGACATTTTCTTCACTTTTTGTAGTCTCTACACAAATCAGGCTACCTCTACGGACATACACCTTGCTAAAAAGTCATTTTCTTTTTTCCAACAAGCACTTACTACCAATGAATATGGTTCATAGTTTATAAAGAAACTTGGTAAAAAAAGTCCATGTTATTCCACAAGCCAAGTGCTTAATGACAATCTTCTTCCGCCAAAAAAATTATTTGAAAACAGATTTACTACCATTAATTTATTAGGGATGGGAGAGTCTT
Source organism: Sterrhoptilus dennistouni (assembly GCA_013397095.1). Taxonomy (NCBI): domain Eukaryota; kingdom Metazoa; phylum Chordata; class Aves; order Passeriformes; family Zosteropidae; genus Sterrhoptilus; species Sterrhoptilus dennistouni. The sequence continues at coordinate 165,329 of VWZU01016229.1, read as the reverse complement.
ACTTAGAAAACCTGCACTGAATCATGCAATGAAATGAAGAAATGTTTCTTTTTCACCCATTCTGTCTCTCTCAAGTTCATTTAGGGCTCAATTATGCAAGTCAGTGACACAACTGGCCCTTGACTTCTGTGTGACAAGACCCAGCCTTACAGAATTTCCTGTTTATATCTGTAACCTGGTTGGTATTCCTGCCATGTGCCCACAAATGCTTCCAGGACTGCCTGCATGCTTTCAAAAAGAAGGTCATAGTTCTTTCAGGATCATCAAACCATCATGAGTGAACCATGAATCAAGATGGAAAACATGAGGGGGGAATGTTCTCCTGAAAGATAAGAAAACCTATTGCTTTGTGCAGCACAAGTCAAATGACTCATCCCAAAAAAGAAGCATCATTTTTCTAACCCTGGAATGGCAGCCTGAAGATTTCTGTGGCAATTCTGGTTCTCGTTGATCTTTGATTAACTCAGAACAGCATGAAGTGCTTTTGTTTTATGGCCAAGGTCAGGCCAAATATTTTTTGTTATCTTAAATAAAAAGATCTCTTTCCAGACAGATCACCTGTCTTTGCAGAGCACATTGCAAAATCTGATCTGGTGTGAATTTCACTGAATTGTACTCCAATGTTTACATGGATCTGTTTAATAGCATGTTTTGGAAGGTAAAACTCACATGCTGAAAGGTTAGGAAAATGTAGGATAGGGAGAAGTCAAGGAACTAGTGATTACTATTTTCTAGGACCTATATCTGTCATCTATGTCTTGAAAAGTTGCATACAGGGTTATCTAACTGCTGTTTGAAATATAGTTTGTTCTTTATTAATCTGGCTTTGTTTCCTATGGAATGTTTCAAGTGAAGCTGTTCAAATAATTAATCTGGTCATAAGGTGCCAAAAATATATAAAGGTTATAAACTCTATAATCTTACAGAATTGCACATCCAGCCCTGAGGCAGAAAGAAATTTACCTTATCTTGATGAAATATGATATTTTGATTGCACACAAACCCTTTAAATGCTTTAAAAATATGTTTATTTTTTCAATTCTCGAAGCAAAATCTGACATTAGATTAAGAATACTAGTATTGAAAATTTCACAGGTAGAGAAACGTTTTAACAATTTTCACCTTCCTTTTGGATGAATAGAGCGGACTTCTAAAAAAATCAAACCCCCCCTCAAAAAGAAAAGCCCACAAAAAAACAACAAATGTAAAAAACAACCAACCAACCAACCAACAAAAGAAAAAAAAAAACCCACACCCAAAAAACCCCCAGAAAAACAGAAAACAAAAACCTGAAACTCTGAAAAGCCACAAGAAAAAGCAGCAACAAAAAGAATTGTATTTGATTGGTCTACAACATAACAGTCTGCAGCTATTTAAAGAAGCTTTCAGAGAGGGTGGTGCTTATTTATAATGCAGAAGAGAATCTGTCTGAAAGCAACAAATACAATGAATTTGAAATGCAACAATAGCTGAGCTAGACAGTACAGAAACATCTCCCTAATAAGATATAGTAACATACTAGAGTAGATTCCAGGGGATTTATGCCTGGGGCATTTTGAAATCTCTGATAGTTGAAATCCATAGAAGGAAGTTAGATAAAATCTTCCAGTGGTCTGTATTTTCAGGTAATAATAGAATTATCAGAAGCAGAATGGGTTGGAAGGGATTTTGAAGAGCTTCTAGTTTCCACCTTCCTGTTATGGGCAGGGACACCTTTCACTGGACTGAAACCCCCATCCAGCTTGGCCTTGAACAATTCCAAGGATGAGGCATCCCTAACATCCCTTGGGCAACTGTCCTAGTATCTCACCACCCTCACAGTAAGGAATTTCTTCCTAACACCTAACCAAAACCCCCTCTGTTCAGTTTGAAGCCATTGCCCCTAGTTCTGATACAACACGCTCACTTCAGGTACTGGAAGGCCACAATCAGGTCGCCTCAAAGCCTTCTCTTTTTCAGGCTGAAAAAAAAATAAAATCAATTCTCTCAATCTTTCCTCATAGAAATGCTGCATCCCTCTGGATTAGTTAACCCCATGGCAGGCCCTGCAGCTCTGTCTTACACTATGATTTTTATGAGGCAGAAAGAGCTGCCGCTAGCCAAAATGGGTTATTATCTAAAAACATTTCCAGGTTTTTAGAAATGGTTTAAGCATTCTTTTTTTAGAGCATCTAGAAAGTTTTTGAGGGTTTTAGAAATACAACATCAAGCTTATTCTTGTCATTTTTATAATTGCTCATAAGCTTTTGAAGGTACGTGGGAAGACCAGTAGTTACTCTGGATTTTTTTTTTTTTATCATCTGGTGCTTCTCTGCTGTTTTAGGTTTTGCATTCTCCTTGTACTTTGCTGTTAAGTATCCTTTTTATTTAATACTCTGCTCTGAAGTTAATGGTATTTTGAGAACTTGAAGGCCACTCAGACATTTGAATAAACTTTTTAAACTCAAACTCATTAAAAAAAAAATCTCTAAAAACAGTAAACAAAATTTCTTTCACTTACAAGGCACACTCATGTGTTCCCTAGTTTAATACAGGGTTAAGGACATCTTTCTGCCTGCTCTTAAACTCTGCCATTGATGCTTGAAATATGCTCAGCGCAAGTCTCTCACTTGGCTCTTAAAACAGTATTTTTTAAAAAATGCTTTCAAGGTACCTTCCTGTTCTTTGATGGGGAAAAAAAATGACATTTAAAAGAGACCCTTGAGGTAAGTACTGTGTATAATATGAATTATCCAGCATTTTTTGTGGTTCTGTAAATTCTTAATATTTTTATGCTTGCTTATTGCTCGGGGAAGATAACAAAGTCATTTCAACTCTCCTGTTTCCCAGGGGCCTTCTCCCACCTGTGGAGATGTGTGCAGAGAATCCCCAGAGCACTGCAAAGCTGTCAAACAGCTTTGGGCCAACACTTCAGCCATCCATGTCTTTCGTGGCAGGCAGTGGTGGTCAGTGCTGCAACGTCCCCAGGGAAGAGTCCTGAAAAGGACACATCTGGTCACACAGGCACGTCTGCAACCACCCAGTGATCTCAGCTCAGTCTAGGGATTTTAGCTCAGTTGTGAGCTGAGCCTTCAGGGTGATGCAAAAGGAGAGATGGGGCCTGTGTCTGGAAACTCCCTGGAGGCTTTGCTCTGCTGCTTCCTCAAAGGGGTCCCGGAGCAAAGAACCAGAGAGAGCAGGGATTTATATAGGGAACCCAGGAGGCAGGGCTACACAACTTGGCCAATGGGGTTAAGGATTGAGAAACAAACCAATCAGAGGAAGGATCAAAACCAGACCAATCAGGTAGGGTTAAAAAGGAGGAAGTAGAGAAAGAACCAATGGGGGATAACTGATTAACATATCAACCTCAAAGCCTCATGGGGGGAACACATTTCCTCGCCCTGAGGGCAGAGCAGTCTCCTGGGTTTCTCCCCTAGGGGAACTACCACATACGTGAAACCAAAGGGCTGCTCTTTCTCCAGGGCAGAGTGTCCACATTACCAATTGGCCTCCAGACACATCCTGCTCCACAGCCCCTGTGCAGCCAGGCCATTTCCAGCTGACCCACTGGTGCCGCTGCAGCAGCAGTGGGTGCAGTCAGGAGGGAAAGCATTTGTGGGGTGCAGGGGCAGCAGAGGTGCCCCACAAAGGCCAGAAATGCAGGGGTTCTCTGCAGCAGCTCAGCAAAGCACAAGGCTCCCCACACTCCTGTTCAGCAGCACTCCTCGACTCAGGCAGAACGTGTCAGCACAGGTGCAAATCATCACAGAAAGAGGTAAGCATCAATTTTGACTTTGTTGTCTTATTTTTTTTTTTTTTTTTTTAACTAGCCAGGTGTCAACCTTATTGTTCTGCCAATTCACAAAGCTGGATTGAGGAACCAGCTGAGATCTCTCAGGCAGACATCCACATTGGCAGCTTTTCCTAGCACAGGGAGCACTCTTGAACTTGTGAGAGGGTGGCCTGATTACAGTAAGCAGCTCTGAAAAAACTCCACATTGCATCAAGTGGTGTCTGGTCCTAGAAGCCCTCAATATCAGCTGAGAGGAAAAGATAAGTTTTTCTCTCTGTAGGTTTAAAAGTACATTTTATTCTTTTTCTCCAGAAAAAAGCCCAACCCATTGTTTAACTATTCACATTATTATGATTTCTAATGATTATGATTACCAATGTTCTTCCTTCATTTCTGAATGCACACATACATGGCTGTATCTCCAGAAGTTCCAAGTTTGACTTTAACCCACCTGCTGCCATGTGAATGTTGTTCTCAATGGCATCCCGTGGAAGTCAATGTTTCTACAGCCACCTTCCTAAGACACTGGTCATAATGGTAGAATTTACCAAGAGGAGAGCAGAGATACTATAAGATAAATGGATTTCCTAGTTTTATATCTGCATGAAAATAAATTTAACATTTAACGATAATTATTACACATTTCCATCTCCTGTCACAGAAGGATCCTGCTGTTCTATCTTCTGCAATTCCATACCCTCTCCTACTGATGCTACACAAAAAGCGCTCTACTATTAATTCCATTTCTCTTTCAATTCCTAAAGCAACTAGATTTAATTCAACCAACAAATTTGTATTATTTGATTTCCTCAGTTCAGTGGTTTACTGCAGTTATCCTATTAAAATCAGAAGTAGTGACATTGTTAGGTTGAAAGCTGCCAATGGTATATCTGTTTGATGTATAAGCTTTCAAAGCCTCCTTGAGGAAACTGTGCAGTCTCTTAATTCTGAAAATTAAATCTCTAAGGGCCATGACAAATTTGATATACCAGTGGAAGGCATCATCTAAAGTATGGTTTAGATTTAGATCTATATTTATACTGAATAAAGTTTTGATATCCATTCACACTAGCCTTTGTGTCTTCAAATTATTTATATATATATATGTATGTGCGATGCACAGAATGATCTGCTTTGTTTTGAACATCTTCAAAAGGCTGTACATTTCTATTTACATTAAAAGCCACTTACTTATGAAAAAATTGGTATCTCCTCTCTTCTTTTCCCCAGTCTTTGATACATTAGGGCTTGTATTCTTACACAAATTTTATGGACCCTAAAAAGAAAAAAAATTGTCTGTTTATCTCAGTGGAAGCAAGTTCAGGTCTGTTTACTCATCCTCATAGCCTACACTTATTTTACCCATCTGTTAGGTGGTTTGTAATAGACCTACACCTACCAAACACTGCTTGTGGAAAGCTACAGTTTCCTGGTTTACTCTCTCTGATTCTGTGGTTTATTAAAAGCCTTTCAGTGCCCAGGGATAGTAACATCAGTGGCTCAGATTAATTCTTTTTGGTCTTTAGCCAATCTACCAGCTAATTTTGTCACTTGGCTAATTTAGTGATGTGCCAGCAAAATCCACAATTACAGCTGAAACTATTTGTACTTCTATTGCTTGCTAAGCTAAGGTGACTCCATGGATATCATGTACTACTTCTACCCTTCAGTCCAGAGGAACATATTCAATAAAAAATGTAGAAGTGGAATCTATCATCTATTCATTTAAATAATAAGAAATTATTGCTTTTGTTTTTCTCTTAGCAGGACACAAGGCCATATCCTACTCTGAGTTACTCAGGAAAGGATTTTTTTTCCCCCTGGTTAGGAAATACAGCTTGCAAAAAGACTCTTTTAAACAGAATTTGAAATCCAACTGAGTTAAATCTCTGTTAAATGGGGGAAGAGCATGCCTTTAACATGTAGTGGCCTTACTGAGATATGATACTTGGTAATTTTGATGTTCTTCACAGGAAAAGTATGATTTAAGGGATGTTTTACTAAGCTTTTCCCCATTTTTAAATGAGTAAAAGTTTCCAATAAAATTTAAAAAAATCTTTTATCAAAACAAAGAAATGTCATTTCCATACAGAACCTTTTTTTGGAAGGCAGGATATAAAAGGCCACAGCCCAGCAATGAACCTCATTAGAGGGTCTGTTTCACATCAGTTTCACCACCCTCCCCATGCAACCTCCATCTTCACCAAAAATGGTCACATATAGGACAGAGCTATTTCCCCAAACATCATTATTGTAGGCTTTCCAATTGAAAATATTTGATATAAACTTAGAAGTTAGCAAATTAAAAGCCTAGCTGTTTACTAAAATTCTCCATGATTTCCTTAAGACTTGATAGAACCGCTCATCACTATGACTTGGCACCTGTCAACTTCTAGTAATCAAAACCAAGCCTCCAAAAACACTCATCTGGCTAAAACAGAGAAAGCATGCCAATATCTGGTGCCTTTTTTTCTTTCTTTTCTTTGCTGCTCTGTGGATGATAATTCCTCTTTGCCCTTCTTAGTGAGTGCAAGCGTAAAATAGAGAGGCAGGCAAAAAAAAGAAGAGTGTCTGGGGAGGAAGATCCTGCAGCACGAGCCAGGAAAGCACAGCTCCTCGGGCTGGAGCCAGAAGCAGCAGGTTTGGTACAGAATTAATCCCTGAGCACCTTCTGTTGCCACTGGAAGCATTATGAAAGTGCTAAGGGCTGCACATGTCCACAGGCTGCTTCCCCAGCTGCTTTGGGATTAAAACCTAGCTCCAAAACACAGGGGATGATGGAACGTGCCACGTCCACATCTGCAAAGAGCACTGGGGGCTGGTGCTGGTCTGCCTGGAGGGCTGGGAAGCATCTCTCCTCAGCCAGCATCTGGGGGAGGGCAGCAGGGAGAGCCTGTGACTTGCCAGGGGCTTGGCAGCCTGTCGTGGGGAGGGAGGGCAGGGGTGAAAAAGGCCCCTTTCCCAGAAATAAGGACCAACAGAGGACTATAGAGGAGGGCAAAAAAAAGCACCTAGAGTGTGAAAAGGAAGAGCTCCCACTTGTTTGTGTTGCTGACTCTGACTTGATTTGGAAGCTTAGCTGTCATTATGAGAATTGGATCAGAAACAATTTTGGAAGATGATGATATTTACTTGCCAAGCCAATCCCTATCGCTTACTCTCAGTGCCAGCTCCCTCAGCTCTCAGAAATAGCCTTCTCTGATTTTCTTTAGGCTGGAAGCAAATACCAATTCAACAGGAGCTGTGGGTTCTCAGCACTTTCCAGGAGCAAGCATTAGATGCATGCTGAACTCAAAAAGTGACACGTAAGTCAAGATGGTGTGTTTCAGCATTCTGCCTTCTCTGGAAAACAAATTGTTGTAATACAAACCCGTGCATCTCACTTTGATAGTTCATTTCATTTATCCATGCTGATGCTCCAGGTAGTTCTATTAGGCAGAATTTGACACAGGTTTTTATGGCACATAATTTCTGGCGGAGCTGTGATTGAAGTGACACAGCAGGTTTCCAAAGTGCTCACTGAGGTACACAGACTTCACACAAACTGATCATGAGCACAGGTAAGGGGAGATGTTCAGTGACACCAGAAGCATTTATCCTTTTTCAGCCAAGCCTTGTGAACTTCCCCTTTCTGATTCTGCCAATTAGAGATGCTACCTGTGTGCCTTTGTAGGCTCATCACTAGAGAGCCAGGTTTTCATCACAGTGACAGTGGTGCTAATGTCAAGTAAGTACATAAATAAACAAATCCAGTGAAGCCTTTATGGGTATGGTTTATACTGCAAACAAACCTCCAAACTGAGTGGATATTCTCACTGTTCCTCACTAATTGTTTTCTGTCCAGAAAGCTTTACATTATTCATATAACCTGTTAATTACTACAGCACACAACTGTATCTACAAGTGATCATAACCCTGCCTGTGGTCAGTGGAATTTGCAGGATTTTACTGGTAGGGAATCAGCATGAGAGTTTATTTATCTGTTGACAGACCTACCACAGCAGAAGCCCCATGAATTACAAATCTCTAAAAGCAGAGGGGTATATACAGTACTATTATGATCTTAGTATATTGACTAAGGAATGTATTTTGCCCTAAAAACTGTTTCAATCTTTAATCTTAAGTACATGTTTTAGTGCTTAGCCCTTCTTTCTTCTGTAGCCCTGAGTCATGTATTTAAGCAAATACCATGATTAGTACAGTCCTATGCTACGTCAGGCATTTGAACTAATCACAGCTGCTCCAATTAAATTAATGCACTAGGTAAATGGCACTTACCTTTATGAACATAATGAATATACAAAGAAATGTGTACTGGAAATAAAAACTGGCTAGCAAACACAGCCTGTGGGACAACTTGTGAATGAGGTCTCACATTTCTGAAACACACACTGCTGCTTTTTGGTTTAATTCATGTTCTTCAAAGTACATTATGTACTAGGTAGGATAAACATGCATCTAGAAATGGCATTTGTCAAGTCAGAAAGGACAGTAAGAAAAAGAGGAGAGGTGGGGAAGTTCTATTGCCAGTGCAATATTTCATGTAATTACTGTAAACAAATCTAAATCACAGAAAAGGTGTAACAAAAAACAAGGAGGAAAATGAACTGCACCCTAACCATTTCTGCAAGGAACAGTGCAATGCCTTTATCTCTTTTCCATCTTTTTCATATTGACACCAACAAATTATTTTCCAGATATCAATGGTTTTCTTTTTTCTACATTTAAAAGTTTCACTAGATTTACATATTTGATATAATTTATGCAAATAACATTTCTCCAAAATCAATACATTTTACCTCTCTGATAAGGAAATTATCTAAACCCAAGTATTTCAATCTATAATATAATCAGTGACTATTAAGACACAATACTTTAAGGAGTCTAATTAGGGACTTCTAATCATACTTTATTGTTACCAGCCAAGCCCTGCCAACTAGCACTAATGAAACTCAGACTTCAGATGGTTTCCTATCAACACTGGAGTATGCAGGAATTAATCACCACAAGTAGCCAACCCGCACAAGTGTCCTGAAATGCATGGGTAAATGTCTAGCCCAGCAGGATTCTGTATTTTCACTGTCCAAGTGGAGTCAATGGAAAGTAGACTTGAGGATGTTTATCTTAATTTTATCCCTCTTCCCTTTTTTGGGTGAATTTTAATTTTATTCTTCCTTTCTCTCTCCTATATTAATTTGTATTCTATGACGCCTGTTCCCCTACCTATTCCCTTCCCAGGTCAGTATCTTGATGCTGCAGTAATAGCTCATGAAACCTGACATAAACCAAAAGAACCTTATGAAAACCAAAAGACAAACCTCTGTGGTTCCAGTTTGGGGTTTGGGCTGACAAGGCCAGTTGTGCCTCAGAATTTTCTTTCTCAACTCCCTCAATCTCTTACCTTCTTTTCCTCCCCCACCTCACTTCTCCTTTTTCCATCTTGTTATTTTGTCTCCTAGCTTATTGGTTCCACTTTCCTCTTTCTTTCCTTCCTCTGCTCCAATGCCTTTCATCTCTCCTAAACCACGTTGCAGTTCCCCAGTCCAATTCTATCCCTCACTGTTCTGACCCTACTCCACCACTAACCTGTTCCCTCATCTTGCTTTCACAGTCTCTTTGACTCTATCTATGCACTTTGAATAATTTCTGGCCATCACTCTGTCAGCCTTCACTCAGCATATAGCTTAGCAGATACCACCTTAGGTGGCTAATTTTACAATAGAGGATCTATTTCCTACTCATATTCAAAATCTCAGGAACAGGGACGTTTTCCACTGCAATAGAGGCTCTGTTAGAGACAGAAGATTGTTTTGTTCAGGAAACCAAACAAACCACTTAATTCTTCCAATCTCATTTAAGAGTTCTGATAAATCATACAAAGATAAAGCATGCAAGTACTTTATAGGAATCAAAGACTTGACTTGCAGGTAAAAGACAGATATGTACAGACCTCATTTTATTTATTTTGTAGCCTTTTTCTATTATAATAAAGAACCAGTATGAAACCATATTCCATTGGAAAGACTGTGAGCAAAGAAGAGAAGAAAAAAGGAAGAGGATGTAAAAACAAAATCAGTGAAACTATAAAATAATTTAAAAATATCTGTTGTTGGTATGCAAAATGATCCTCTAGACAGGAACACAGTAAAAGAGAGCTACTCTGGCTTTCCAAAGAGGAACAAAAGGAAAAACCTGAGGAAAGACAAAATAAAGGTGCTGCTCCTGCAGAAGGAAAGTGGAACAGCAGTCTTCCAGTAACTTGGAGGTTCACCTACTCAGTTAATTGGAGTTGAAAGAGCCCAAAACCTGGGCTTAAATTAACCCATCCAACTCCCAGATGGGGGGCTCTGGCACCAGCTGTAACTGCTGGTGTGTCCAGAGAGACCAAAGCCATCCAAAGCAGGCAGCACTTCAATTCCCTCTGTCTCTTCAAGTGGCTGTGGTGTTCTTTATTTTGTGTCTTAAACTGTTAGGTAGCAGGTGGTATGTACTGTTAAGCTGTTGTCACATCTCGTCCCAAAGCTGCTGGTATTTCACTGACTGATAAAGTGTGACCCTTTAATTCAAAACTTCAGGGACAAGTATTGATAGCACTTTATCCTATTAGGCAATCTACCACTCAGAAGATACTGTTCATTATAAATAAGGTTATCAGAATCTGACCCACAGAGCAGTCAGGTAAAACACATTACTATACTAAAAGTGTTAGTTTTATTATCAGTTTTGCTATGCAGGTATTGACAGGTTGCTGTGATAACATAAGAAGTCCAGCACTTGACAAGAACAAAGAAGAATTAGAGACCAGGTGCATACTGCTATCACAGGGGTGAAGGAAACGAGGCTGCAAAGAGTTCAGGTAGAATCTTTATGTTGTTGGCAGATAAAGTCTTCAAAATGACAGAAAATAATTGCCTAATAAAGAGTTATAGTACTGCCCTAAGCTGCAGAATGAAACAATTATTTTTATGTAGCTCCTCGTCTTCAGACTCTAAAATCCTCTTTGTTGTTCTCTCATCTTTCCCTTGATCTTTGAAGACATTTCCCTGTACATTTAACAAGTACTTTTTGTTTGTTTTCTCTCCCCCCAGTGCTTTCTCTGTGCCTGGCTTCTGCAGTGTTGTTGTTACCTTTCTGGCTGTAACATCTCGTGGCGGGCCGGATCATTGCAGGCATCTGTTACCCAGCGCTGCCGACACACTGCCCTGCAGATGCCCCCCTGCTCTCCCATTATCCTCACAGGTCAGCACAGTTCACTGGCATCCCCTGATAGATGATGCAAAAGGAGAGCAGATTAGAGCATCAGGAGACAGGGGAATGACTCTGAATCTGATTAGTTTAGGCAGAGGGGATTTCATGTGATCCTAAGATGCAGCTGTGGTATAAATGGAGAGATGCTTCTCTGTGTCTGTCGTAGTGACTGCAAAATCCCAAATGAGCAGAGACACTGTGGGCAGTTGCTCATTTAATTAACCTGCCCTGACTATCGGGTTCCAGGGTCTAATGTCATTTGATAGAGTTTTCACTTTGCTTCTTAGATGAGATCACCCATGGAGACAGTGTGTAGGCTGGATCTAAACTGTATTTCATGTGAGAGCCCAAATGCAGCTCACCTCAAAAACAGCCCGTGTGTCTCTGTTTATCCAGAGTGCAGCAATGGAGAAGTGAAAGCTCAAGCCTTTTCTGTCTGCTGTTCAGTATCATGGCTACAGTCCTGGTAAACCTCTATTCCTCAAAATGACAAATATTTCCAGGTGTGGCCTAACAGGTTAAGGTGCCTCAAAAGCACACAGTGGTGAACACAGAGGCTGGACAAGTAGTGAACCACTAGAGACACAGCCATCAGTCTTACAGCCTAAGTGTTATGTTGGAAGATAATTGCAGGTTCAAATTCCTAACCTTTTTTTTTTTTTTAGAACACCATGCTTCATAAAATTTTGAGACTCATAGGCATATATACCTATCTCTAATATAAGATGGGAAGTTTCATCTTCAGTCAAGTTAACAAACTGAATTGAAACTACTTGGTGTTGGGAAATTAAAGCATACCAGTATCTTCCCAATCATTACTGAAAAACTTATGCACTTCTTAGTGGATTCAGCAGAAGAGAATATTTCCTAAGCCTACACACCTATGGAAGTCTTAACATTTATTTTAATGTCTATTGTTCTCATACTGTGTCTTTTAAAATTAAGAACACTGCAAGTAACAGACTTGCAGTATAATTGTCACTTGCCTTACCTCAATGAGAGAGCTTTTTTCTCTATTTTCCTGATTAGAAAAAAGAAAATAATGCAGATGAATGAAGAATACAAAATAGACAATTTAGCCTCCAAATTTTACTCTAACATACTCAGTGTTTATTCTGTGCCTTTAGAATACTGATAAGATGATAATGATGTTCTGAATATATTCATTATCACCTCTCTGGGTCATTTCTTAGAGTATTTAAGATTATTTACTCTGTACAATTTGCCACTGGTCAGTCAAAGCACACAGCACCTTATCTGTTCTCTGACTAGCAAATGGAAAATAAGAAAAAAGTTTGTGGACATATCAAAAAATTTAGTTCTGCACATGGTAATGCCCACTTGGTAAATTCTTTCTACAGCTACTCATAAAAATGACATTTCTATTAGAAATATGATGGATAAGAAGAGAGCCTAATAATGGGAACCAAAATGCATTAGTGTTTGAAGAAATATTTTCTGAAATTGATATTCAGTATCACTCCAAATTAAGAAAACAAACTATCCATGATATTCAAGGAAGAGGTCTGGCTAACAATGTCCTGTGATAGAGGATTGCCAACCAAGTGCCAAATTTTCCCAAGAACTGGTTACTGAACTAAATATGGATTACTGGCTATTCAGAAGGTTTGAGGTGGCTTTTGTTGCCACATACAAAAAAATCTGAGAAAGATTACAAAAGGAATTGGAAACTTTCCAGTCAGCTTTTTTGTGTCCTACTGTGCTTTGTTAGGGATTAATACTTTAACCCTTGCAAAGAGAAGACAAAATGCCAAGTTATATGAACATAGAAACACAGCAAAGAGCAAGAAGGTCATAGATTCATAAAGGCTAAAGAGAAAATCTTTAAAATCTGAATAATACAATTCTGGGCTCATTGATTTTAATGGACTTTGTATCAGGACATTATTCCTGTTGTGATGGCAATATCTGTATAATATATTCATTTTTACAATCATGACAATGAGTTAGTGTTTGATAAGTGCTTTTAATTTTAAAGGAAAAAATATGTCAGTAATTAGAAATTATCCCTTGGCATTAATTTTATAAAGTGTGCCATAAAACCCTTTTTCAAATTAAAAAAGGAAATCTAGGCCAATGTAGTGCCAATGAAGAACTTGATATGAGTTAACAACCCTGCTAAAAGACGAGGAAGAGACAGCTCAACTCCCTGTTTAGTTTTGACCCCAAAGTGATCAACCTTTTTTTAATGGTGCCCTCTCAAAGTACATCATCCAAAAATACATTTCAGCTTCACTGCAATTCAGATTTCTGGCTCTAACAAATATTTTTTCTATGCCAGGCTGATAGCACACAGGGCTAGTATAAAACCATCTACCTCTTTGTCAGCCTCTTTTGGTTGACAGTAATTGAAGGACATGTTTCTTAGGGCTTAATTTTTTTTTCTTGATACCTGAATTCATAATAGATAGAATTTCAACTACCTGATTTATTTTTGTGAAGCAGGAGAAAAACACGAATCTCGTTCCATGACTTCTCTAACCAAATAGAAGTGCCTCTTTCCTCCACCTAAGAACCACTTAGTGAGATGTTTAATGCAGGTCAAAATGGAACAAAAAAAAAAAAAAA
>VWZU01016229.1:99461-144155 GCA_013397095.1 Sterrhoptilus dennistouni | reverse complement strand
TGGGTTTCTCAAAGCAAAATCCAAACCCCTTTTTTTTTTTTTTGGCCTATACTGTCTCAGGTTAGAGAGTCTGTAAGATGAGAGACTCACTTCAGCAAAGAATCTAATCTAATTTATTTCTTCCAACAGCCTTAATTCAAGTCTCTTGGGTTAGCATTAATACAGTCTTGGGTAGAGTGAGTTTTTTAAACACCCACTTTATACCAGTCAATATGAAAAAAGGAGAGAAGTATTCCCCAGCATCTTGCTTTCAAAAGAGTCAAATCAGAGAACATAAAATCATGTGAAATAAGAAGCCTATCATATCTTTGGTCCTAATATAGGCTGAAAAAAAAAAAAAGTCTCAAACAATAAGGCAAGTCCATGAATAGTATTTCATAAAAGAGTCTAAAGTTCATGAAGTTTAAAGGCAAGCAGGACAGCAAAAGAAATAGGGCTACATTCTACAGATCATTAACATCAACCAGTAATGTACTAGTACCAAATCCATACCAACTTTTTAGAAAGGTACATTTCAAAAGCAAGCATCATCTCAGAGGAATTTGAAAATACCTTGGTGTAAGAATCTTACAACTTGCGATCATAAAGAATATCCTTTCCATTTAAAACATTCATCAATTCTAACTGTAGGTGGTGGTGGGGTAATGTTAGTCCTTCTCTTATTACTCCTTTTCCCACTTCTGCTAAAGAGTCATTAAAGAGTCCTTAGTACTCAGAAGTGTCTTAGCATCAAAACATTCATATATATACTGCAACTAAATAATATCAATGTTTTTGAGTTATCTAAAGAGATGGACTTTTAAAAATCTTTTGTTGAAAGGCACTTCATACAGACTCTCTTTTTTTTTAAACTAATTTCTAAAATACATTTAGTCTTATACTAACTTTTAGAATAGGGACAATAATTTATTTGCAAAATTGCAACATCAATCTCTGAGTAACTCAAGTTAAAGTCCTCACCCCATATCCAAGACAAACTCCTCATTTAAGCATCACAATTCTGCATAACTCCTTTAGCCACAAAATGAGGCAGAAATCTTCCTATTGCTATTGTGAAAGAAAGGCTAAGTTTTAAAAGAGCTGAGTTATATAACACATTTCATTACTTTATCGTTAAGTATTCAAAGTTCTTACACTGGTTATTACTTCTCATTGAGTATTCTTTCCCCTTGAAACAGTAGAACCAACTGAAAAGACAAAATAGTAGCAAAAGGACCCCCAAAACAAACAAAACCAGCAATAGAAACCCCAGATCTTAAAATAAGAGCTCTCCATGCAGGATTTGCTCTTATCAACCCTCCTAAGGATCATTCTGAGAGTGGCAGAAGAAACAGTACAGCACAGAGGCTGAGTTCCTCTTGTACCATCACAGCTGACTTTACACTGGATGTTTTCGGTCCTTCTTCTGTGTATTTCCAAAACATCATCTGAACTATTTTACATATCACTGATTGATGCTGCTAACAGTAAAAGAGAAATGAGGAGGAAGAGGAGATGTGGGCTGTAAATATGATTTGAATGATTCAAAATAATTCTTCACTTGAAAAGGAATTTTTATCACTCACAGATGGAAATTTAGAAAATAAAATTCCGTGGAATAACTATTAAAGACTACTTTCATCTTTTTGGTTAAATATTCTGAATCACATTGACCTGACAAAATCACTGATAAAATATATAGATGATTCTACCTTTAAAATGCAGAGAGCCAGCAAAATCCCCACCAGAACTGATACTAAACAATATAGACAATCCAAATCATAACAAAAGGAGAAGTAGAAATGAACACACCTAGATTAAAATTAGCTTGTTTCTCTTTCTAAAATAGAGTGGACTTGTATTAGTTAAAAGTATACAGAAAGCTGTGTAATGTTTCTCAGAACTGTGTAATGCTGCAAAGCACTGTGAAAACATACAGAGCTAGACTAGCTCTTATCTACTTTATTCCTATCTTATTTAGAAGGAGATATACAAGGCTATGAAGTACCATATTCTTCCAAGAGGAAATGCCTGAGGAATGTTGCTGTACTTCTCAAACCAGCAGCAACAGACAAATTACTATGAGTTTGTATGGAACTGGCTTATATTGTGCAGATAAATATTTGAAGAATCCAGCACCCTTGCTATAGAGCTGATTGTTGTTTGGTCTACTAAGTCTAAGTTGGTGTTAAAAGATTTGTGGTGAAGAAGGAGTCTTGTGTTTAGTTTCTGCTTGCCAAAACTACATCACACATTCCATACTTTGCTAATTTTTTTTTTAATGCTGTGTAGGAAAGGATAGCTAATTAAGTCTTAAAACTGCACTCGAGGAGACTATGACTGCTGGAGTAGTTTCAGTTGCACATTTTCTTCTTCACTTACTACAGCATAGCATGCCAAAAAATAAAAACAATACAGAAATCATGTTCTTATGTATGATGATAGATCTCACTTGAATGCTCTACTAAGAGCTCTCATTCAGCTAGTCACACTCTTTTCTATTGATACAAAGACATATCAGTGCATTAACTCTAAAGGATGCACCTGAAATGCCCAGAGACCAGCAATCCCTCTAACCCTACATGCTAGATGAGTTTACTGACCCATTAGTGGGATTCTTTTACTTCCAAATGCCTTTTTGGTCTCCTAGAAGGAAAATTTATAATTTTTCTCTTATTATGAGTTTCTTTTACTATGATTCATTCTGATTTTTGAGATTACAGATAACTGGGGAAGAGCAAACCTTGGATATTGTAACTCTTACTTCTCCCTTTTGTACTTTTTAAATATCTAGCAGCTGCTCAGCAGATTTCTCATCTTTCACAACTTCTCACAGCTTCTGCTGCACCAACAATGAATTTACAGAACTTGGCTTTTTTTTTTTTTTTTTGTATTTTGTTAGAGTCTCAACAGGTAACACTGCATTCCCCACAGTTCAAGGCTGTCAGATATTAAGTATTCTCACCCTTCAGAGAAATGCTACTCGTGCTAGAAAAAACTGAAAAAGGAAATAGAGAAAGGCTTCTTTAACAACCAGAGATTAAAAGCACATGGAAATAGACTTTTAGCATGTGCAAACTATACTTACACTGCAAGGGCAGTGGTCCTTGTATGCCTCAGTTCCCTCCACTGCTGCTACACTTTTCTGCCCCTTTGACTCATAAATCTCTCCATCACCAGTCACCCCATGACTAAGGTGCAACACCTTGTATCCAACCACAGCTCCAAACCAAGGCCAAACAAAGGCCTTTCCAGCTACTGAGAGGGATGGCAGATACTAGAGAAAAAAAAAAAACAAAAAAAAAAAAAAACAAAAACAAACCAAAGAAAAAAAAATCCAATTCTCACATCCTAACTCCCCTTTATGATCAAACTGCCCATCCTCTCGTGAGCATTTCTTGTCAGTCCCCACAACACACCAATATTTTCATTGCCAAGTGATACAAGGACCTCATGAGTTTTCATTTCATCTCCCAACTACTGCTGCCTCATCCATCACACTTTGATGGTGTCTTTACAAAACTATAACTTTGTATAACTATACCAAGCTGAAGGTTTTCTCATCCTCAACAGAGTAACAAGTTGAAAGACAGTTTCTATACTATTTTGGCTTTTGTAACTAAAAGAGAATTCCAACACTAAACCTAAATGCTCTTCCTTGCCTTTTTTCTTTTTTCCTCCCCTCCCTTCAATGATCAGCTTGCTTAAGCAATTCTTTCCAAAAAGGCCCTCATAATATGTTCTCAACTCTCCAACTCTGTGAAGGTTGGCAAACACTCCATAGCAAGTCAGAAACAACCTACCAGCACTGTTCTATAAAATTTAGAAAAAACTCTGTGGCCTTTAATTTCATAACAGCTGCAAAGACACTGGTATAAAGGTGTTGTTGGTTCTTCTCTCTTTAGGCTGCTGGGCCTGACAGGCTACCCATGGAAATGCTTGTGCACTCAGGTAACTCCTAAATACATGCCAGGTTGTTGAGGGGGGAGAGTATCCCACAAAAACCTGCCAATGCACTTCTCAAGATGGCAATGCCTTTCATCAACCCCAAACGTTATATCAGGCTGTGGTGACACACATGGAAAGCATTTGAAAACTGATGATTAAACAAGTTTGTTTTCCTATGCAAAATGTAGGGCTTGAGAAGGAAACAGCTTACATGGGTAATCAGGTTTGTTTTGGATCAATACGCAGTAAATTGCCCAGCGCTGATTATTTTGAACAAATGTGCAGCTCTACCCCATATAATAAAAATCTGGCTGCCTTTTGTTACTCATGAAACTCATAAAGGTTAAACCTTTAGCCTGAAGGAAAAAAGATCCTTTTCATCCAATGAAAATTAATAGGACTGAGCATCCCTCCCCTCGCAGGCAGCTGTAATTTTTCAGCTAAGAGGCAGAGAGGTCCAAGAAGAATCGATGATGGAAAGTTTTTGTCACCACCATAAACACATTTTAAAAGCAGCTAGCAGGAGGCTCACTCTGAGAATTGCACGTCTGAGGCAATGCCAGTGGTACTTAGCACAGCTGCTCATGGCTGTGAGCCTAATTCAATGTTGTTTGTCTCAAGATTTTCCAGTGGACCAATTCAAGTGGCAGAACACAGCTGATGGGCCATATTAGCATTAACACCTCACCTGCAAAAATACATAATTACACTCAAATCTGCTGATTAGAAGCAAAATACAAAACAAATACTAGTGTGGTTGCATTTCAGTGGTAAACGTGCCCAGTGGAGAAAAGGAGTGGATTGTTATCTAGAAACAGTGCCATATTCTGCCTCTCAAAGAAACATTACTGGTAGCTTGTGTAGGTATTAAAACTTCATATGATCTTTTTTTTTTTTTTGATGATGGTTGTTTAAGGCTAGGTAAATCCAATTCTGTTTGTTTTCCACATGTTTATTTTGCATCTTAAGGTTTTTAAAATATATTTCTGTGATGCTAAGAAAAGGAAGTCTTCTGATGAATTACTTCCTATATATACGTATAAGGAATGAGCCAACAAATTGTGTGATTAGATGATGTTAATCTAATATCTCATAGCATAGCTGCTACTCTCATGCCAATCTTCTTTACTGGAGCATGTTTGTTCCAGATTTATTTATTTTTAATAACCAGTGTTCACTTCAGAGTGAAGTTCATGTTTGTATTAAACTAATTTACATTCATTTGAAAGTGTTAAATCCAAGCCATTCCCTTTTTTCAGCTGGGAATACAGTCAAGAACAGTCACTGCCAAATAACTATTTGGGAAATATGTTTTTATTATTGTTGCGTCTTTAGGTGATTATTTGCAGTGGCTGATCTGAGAGCTCACTACAGCAATTGTTATTACAGTGAACTGAGCTTTGTTCTGCTAGAGCAGGTAACACCTAAAAAGCTCCAAACAAAAACTAAGCTTTGAATTTAGGAATAATTTTGTAAGTTTTACTTAAAACATGGCACCACAGAATAGGTAAGTTTGGAAGAGACCACTGGAGGTCATCTAGTCCAACTTCCCTGTTTAAGCAGGGTCCTTTACAGCAAGTTACTCAGGGTTGTATCCAGACAAATACATTTGGAATAAAAATACATCTGAAAACAAATACATCCAAATAGATTTTGGAAATCTCCTCTGAGGGAGACTCCTACCCTCTCTGGGCAATCTGTTCCTTGTGTGATCACATGCCCAGTAAAGGAGTTATTCCTAATATTCATGTGGAACTTCATCAATGTGCATCAGTTTCTGGCCATTTCCTCTTGTCCTACTGACCAGCAGCACAGAGCAGAGTCAGGCTCCATCCCCTTGACACCCTCTCTGCAGGTATTGATAGACAGTGGTAAGATAATATGACAAGTAAATATATATCACACATCAACAGCACACTATACATCAAATATAAATATTTGATGAATCAATACACATTGATAAAAATTCACTGATAAAATAACACATTTATGTAGCATAATCCATCAAATTGCCATCCACAATGAGACACGGTTTTGTGTTTTTTAACTTTAAAAGGGCAAGTAGGTAGTCTAGCACTACTTAGCTTTGCTAAATTCCACGTTTTGAGGTTCTCCTTGAAAATAATGAATTCTTACATTGAAAAAAACTATCATTGCTTCAGATATGCTACCCCACAAAAGACACAACTAACACTGAAAACACATTTCATTTAAATGACACCTACTGAACAAATCCAACCTCTTTGAAGAGATTTATGACAAAGTTTATAAACATATTTACAGAGATGTTGAGAACTTATATGTGACCCCTTTATGTCTTCACACTCCTTCTAGGAAGGAGCATTCCTCTGAGGAAAATTGTGGTCTGTATGTCTAATTAAGTCTGGATGTCTTCTATAAAATGGTAAAAACTAAGTTTGGATAAGCAGTCATAAGGCTGATGCTTCCTAACTTTACCAACTACACAATCTACTTCTACTCTAACATTCACACAGAATCCTAATCAAATAATGAGATTCTTGCTGAGGGAAAGGCAGGAACAGGCTTTGTTACCTATCTATAACAGATAGCTGATCTTCATAACAGATCAGCTGAAATGTTTGAACCTTTTTCCTTCAGTCACTTTGAAACCAGCTGCTGTTGCTGGACTTGTCTGGCTAGCTGTGCTTGGGGAACATGCTGCTCACTGCTGGCAACACCTCAAAGGGGTTGGGTAAAAAAAAGCTTCTCCCACCCTGCTTCTCCACTGATGCCACCCCTGGGCCTCAGGCTTTGGAGCTGGCCATGTATTCTGCAGGTGGGACGTTGCTAAAGGACAACAAAATGCTTTTGAGATGTGCAAGATTTGGAAATAAAAGCCAGTTCATTTCTCTGCTTTGTCTCTTGCAAGTGTCCTATCCCCAAAGCTCCAGTAACCTCTTGGTGACCCCGCTGCAATGAGGAAGCTGCCATCAGTGCTTTGAAGTATGTTCTCTGCTCCACAAGCATGGGCTTATTCACTCCCTTTCTAATTTTTACAACATCAATAGATCTCTTAGAGGTTTTCACACCTAAATCTCTTACTTTATCAAACTAATTAGTGGTGTTTTAATAATTTTCACATCTCTGAGCATCCACATTCTCATAGGTTGCTTAACAGAGCAGTATAAAAGAGTGGCTCCTTCCATGACAAGCTTGAAGTTCAAGAAAGCAGCTGCTTTACAAGCTGTATTGTAAGAACTTGTAAATGACATACTGAATTGGTAACCCTTACATTGCACCCATATCATTTCTACATCAGATCTTTCTTTGATAAACCAATCAACAATTCCTTTTTAATAAACTCTTCTTGAGAATCTCTCTTACCTTGATCAAATAATTGACAGCTCTTTTACACAATTTGTGCATTTCTGCAAAGTATGGCATCACAAGGAAAAAAAGAATGTCTTAAAGAAACTTAGGTAAACAAACAAGAGAAACAAGTGCTCCAAGGAAGTGACTTTGCCAACACTTTTGTAAGGACACTAGATTTCACCAAGATTAATGTGAAATTAGGCACTATGATACACATTCATAACATGCAATGTTAAAGCCTTAGAGAACAAATTACTGAGTTAACACATTACTGTAATAAGATGAAATTAGAAAGGTATTTTAAATTTCTTAATTAGAAATGAATTTTAAGAGAGAATCTGACCAAGAATTATGACTCAGACCTTTGAGAAAGCCCTGTATTTAATCTCATGAATGAATTTGAAATCATGATTTATTGTCTGCCACACAAACTCTGTTAGCAAAGTAAATAAACTGCATATTTTTTTAAAAAACCCCTCATCTATTATTCTCAACTCACAAACGTCCTTTTAATTTTAAAATTAAATATTGAGGAACTGCAAAATATTGCCTTTAAAAATGCATTTGAATGTACTAATAAGATAAGCTACTGATTACACTAGTCCAGGTGTTCAGAACTGCCTAGACATCTCCATGGAGCATAGCTCTGTGCTGTATCATCATATTCTCTCTTTTGTCAGGCTCATTATGTTTAACAGAACATTTCAATAATGTACAAAAAAAAAAACCCCAAACTAAAAAAAGCTTTTATGTTTCACTTTATTTCATTCATTGCTGTTCTTATCCACACCAGAATTACAGTTTTTATCTGAAGGTGTTGAGTGGGAGGTGATGAAGGGCCCAATGAACCTGCTTTATTCCCTTTCTTCCCACTTGTGGCAACAGGTCATGGTGGGGTTTAGCTGGAGGGAGAATCTGAGCAGCCTGGCTTCAACAGGAAAATTAGCTGTGCTGATATAACTCCCCCATGTGGATGCTCTATTCTAAGGATAAAAAATATTTTATTCTAGCATAATTACTTTGCTTTTTAATTCTATCTAAACAAATCCCTCTGAAGGGAAGCATATCAAGATATCTACAAAGCTTTGTTTCTTCCTGTGGTCCAGCTCTCTCAGGGGAAGCTGAGATGCTGGGAGAGCACCAATTTCAACTCACTCAACCTCCCCTCTACTTCAGTCAAAGGAAGAGCATCATCTCCCATCCAGTCCAGCCAAAGAGCCCCCTCCAGAGAGAAGGGGATTGAAAATTGGGTACCACAAAATATGTCAATAGGGACATCTCCCTACTGGGTAGGGAGAAGACACAGTTCTGTTTGCACACATTTTCCCAGTGCAGAATTTCTGGACTTGCAAATCATTTCTATAATTTCACTTTATGTATCAAAAATACTTCATGCATTAAAAATTACTAAAAAAGGCTAATTAATAAAAGCAAAAAGAAATAGGAGTGTTCTATTACTTATTCAAGCCTTTATTTTCTCTCTTAGAAAGACTGAGACTCTTCAGTGGTGTTACATTTAAAAAAAAGGAATCATTCTAATTGATCTAGAAATAGCATAAAAGGTTTTCTTCTGCTGCCATGATAAAAAATAAAAAAGTGTGGATAATCTGGAACTGGCTGATCACAGGTCACTCGCTGATCGAGAATACATTTTGTATCATCAGCATGGAAAGAAATTAAATTCTCTTTGTTAATAGCAGAATGCCTACCACAGCCTGAATACAAATATTTAAGTCCACAGAACCTGAACTTTCCAAATTACCAAGACAGAACTATTTTTAGCTATAAATCTATTTTGTAGCATTTGTTTTTTCTTAGGAGTGTGATTTTTAAAAATAAAGTGCCTTGGTAACTGTTTTGCAGCTTTACACTTCAGTTACCGAAGTGTCACAAATTTTAAAGACCATCTGAACTTCCTCCTGAAAGGTATGAAAATACTCCTGGATGACTTCTAAACAATCGACTTAAGGGCAGACACTAAGATTGGGTAAATCAGTATCACTCCATTTAAGCTAATGGAACCATGCCAGGATACCAACTTTCATCTGGCAAGGTCTATTTTTCACTTCCAACTACTCTTTTATGGAGTTAGAGAACTAAAGGGTTTCAGAAGAGATCTTTCTTGGTACTGTCTGACCTCCTCGAGCCTGGCTGATGCTTTAAAATAGAACTTTAGCTGATGAACCAAGCACTGCATCACATTTCCTCCCACAACAACAATCTGAAATAATGATCTATAGGTGCTTTACTGTTGCCAGCACTTTTCAAAATGTTTCCCCTGGTGCCTCAACAGTTGAAATCCCAGGAAGTTAAATTAGCTTGCAAATTTGACTGAATCAACACCTGCTTATTCAAAACATATTTTAACTACAGGAAGGAATTCTTCCTCTCATTTGGAGCAGCAAAAAGAAAAAAAAAACCTACCCAAGAACACAAATCATGGCCAATTTCAAGGCTCTGCTGGAATACAGAACTAAGCCATAGCAAGCTGTTGCTGTTCCATCCTGGTTTTTGTGGTTCCAGTACACAAGGCAAACCTAGGCTAGCAGTAAATTTATCATTTGCCGTGGTTCTCCTGAAAAACAGTCAAATCCAGCCAAATATCTTCCCTCAGGCAGTGTGAAACTAATTGAGAAACAGAAATTAATATCACAGTATCATTAATAATTTCTGCTTCACACTTTTGTTTTCTTACATTCCTTTTCATGAGTACACATAATAGCATCATGTACTGAATGCGGAGCAGTGGGAGACATTCAGATTTACAGACCTCTCGAGGAGCTGGTGCTGTGCCTCTCCACACATACTCAGCTGGGGTTGTTACATGAGAGTGGCAGCTGGTAAGCCACAAGACCATGGCTGGAATCAAGGAGGGAAGGAACTAGCACTATCTCCTATGTCCCAAGGAAGTGCCATGGCAAATGGGACTGTGGGAGTTTTGAGATCAATCTCTCCCTCGTGAACATATATTTTTAGCTGTAAACACTTAAAGAAGAGATAGAAAACAGAATTTTCAGCTAAAACATTCAGGAAGCAGATGTTCCATTTGCCAGGCAGCTCTAGCTACCATCACTTCTCATGATACTTGGGCAGCTGCATTTGAAACACCTGAGTAAACTCCAGGGAAGAGACCACACATGCAAAAATATAGGTACAAGAGTTTTAATGCATTGTGTATTCATTTTCCAGGCATAAGTATCAAATGTGTTCTCATTCCTAACTTAGGAAGCTGCATGGCATTCCTTAAACCCACACTTGGATGAGGACAGTGGTTCCCTGACATACCTAGCAATCATTCTGTCCCTGCTGAGTCTCAGATTCTAGGAACACACCACTGGACCCCTCACAGCCACCAACACGTTCCTGACTGGGTTCACAGAAACACCTTATCTTGAAAACAGTCCCTTGATTTTAAAGTGATTCACTGCTGTGAACACTGTTAATAGTTTTTAATCAGTGCATTGCCATCTCTCAACCTGCAGTAGAGAAGTCATCCTCCCCAGAAATGAATGACAGGAAAGAATAAAACTCTTATACACACAGAGATACCAAATAAATAAATAAACCAAAGAAAGGAAGAAGAAGAAAAAAAAGATATCTTAACTGAAGATAGCTTTTAGGTATTGATCATAAATACTTCAAGCTGAAGTTTAATCAGAGGAGTGGCACAATCATAATTATGCACATATACAAATATATATATACACAAATATATTTCATATACGTATACAAATACGTTCTGCCTATATCCATGGATTATGCAATATTTTTCCTCAAAATTTTGCTACTGCTTTAATTTTGTGCCAGCTCTTTGTGGACCCCTGTACTAACTACCATCAAGGGAACAATTTCTATTTTGTTCTGTGTAGAAGAGGGTGAGAATTGCACTAAAACTTTAAGAGGAGAGATAACAAAGAAAAAAGGCAATAAAGAAGAAACATTAGAAAAAATAGAACATCGATAATCTTGTAGCTCTCAACCTTTTAAATCAGTCAAATAAGAATGAACAATAATATAATTTTCTAAGACCAAAAAGAAATGAATTTTGGAAGGCTGTACCTTACAGAACTAGAACAGCTTTCACTTTTTGTGAAAGCTTTTCTAGTCCATGTCAAGTTTCTGAAACAACTTAATAAACAAACAAAAGTTCAGTGTTTCTGAGTTTCAGACTGCATCATAGAAGCTGACATTGTGTTAGGTGCTATGATGCTTGGGAGGTACAGTCACAGGGCTGGGATGAAATCTCACTATAAAGGGAACAATAGTAAGCAGGCTTATGCTGATGATACATTAAATCAGGAATCACTAGCTGAACAGCCACTTCTGATCATGTATCCTAACAGCAGCAGAAATAAATAAGAAGGCCTTTCCTTTTTCAGACCACAACTGCAGCACAGCATCGCACTGTCCTATCACACTGTTAACTGCAGCATTACACAGGCACACCACAGACACTGAACTTCTCCATCAGGAGTACCAAAAATAATGTTTAACCCTTTACAACAAAACACATTTTTTCCCCAATAGGTTTTCAAAGACATCAAAACCTCAAAACACTTAAAATCCCCATATAATCTATTGTTTAAGTCAAGACCAGAGAACATTGCAAATGTCCTTCTAATCAGAGGAACCGATCAGATGATCCTACAAAGGATCCTGTTGCCCACAAAAGAATCACCTGCCCAGTGATGCACACTGACTCGTGTGATCCAGAGAGAGCACTGAACCTCCCCAGGTGTCTTGGACAATAAAACCTTGCTGGGTTTACTGTGCCAGCACCACAGATTTAGTAATGAGCCACAATGTGCATCTCTGCCAGTTTTCAGTCCCATAGCGTAACAACTTCCACTGGAACATATGAAATTTGAAAACTGTGGGAGATAAAAAAAATGTATAGTGTGGGGATGTTAAACAATGCCAGGGTATCTTAGGTGTTCCTGGGACAATTACAAGGGATGTGAGCTGGTATCAGACCTGCAGTGCTTGAGACAAAAGACAACTAAATCCCAAATAACAGTTCCAGTCATGGAAGCTAAAGACAGACTTGGAGAATAGTGACATGATGGAGTGACAACTTGCCCTGCAAAGAGGGAAGAGAGTGTCAAAACTGACAGAGCAGCTGTAAGCCTGAATGACAGGGAAGATGCTGAAACCGCTGATGGACAAGGCACAGTGGATGTCAGGAAAATGAGGAGCAGCTGTGAAGAAGAGCTTGATCTAAGCCAGCATATATAATGCAGCTCAAACAGAACAAAGGCATGGGAAGAGTAAGACCATATAAGACCCAAGGTAGGAAAGCCTTTTCCAGGGACCAAGGGGGAGAGGAACAGAAACAGAAAGAAAATTTTGATATCTACTCAGAGAAATGCTAGAAGCAGAACTTACATTTTTCTGTCCTGAATTTCTAAAACCATTCTAGATAACCTTATTTAGAGAATGCAGTTTTGCCACATACTGGTTTCTCGTCAAAATTAATTCAGGATAGCAAGACCCCAGGTAACCCACAGTGAACTCCCACAGAGAAATGTGCTTGACACATCATCCCATATTAGCACTGAGAAAGTAGATGGTGATTTGGGCACACAGACCTTGGATGTCTCAGCTGACACTCCAGAGGCATGTGTAGTTAAAATATAGTAAATATATAGTTATTGTAGTATAGTACACTACGTATACACTATATTGTAGTGTAGTATAGTATATATAATACAGTATACTATATATAGTCTAGTGTATATAAAGAGTATAGTAAATGAATAGTTTATTCTGAGTTTGTTCTTGGGCAATCTAAACCCTACTATGATGGACATCAGAAACAAAAAAAAAAAAAAACAAAAAAAAAAAAAAAAAAAAAAAAACAAAAAAACAANTGAAATGTAGATGGCCATAATGGAATTCCAGCAGTACACAGTACAGGGATCAGTGCCCATATCTCTCCTTGGAAACACAAACCTTCAGGATATAGAACTGTTCAGCTGTGGACTTAAGGCTGGACAAATAGAAAAGGAGGAGGAATCTGAAGAAACATGAATTGCAGCATGGTTGAGATAACACCTGGGGTGGAAGGTGCTAATGAAAATTGTATTTTTGTAAGAGACTGGACAAACAGATGTCTTGAGACATTTTGGGGTGCACGTGTGAGGGGGAAGGGACAGATAAGGCAGTGCTGTGCCCTGTGCACCTCACCCCAGAGCTGTATCCCAGCCTGGCAGTGGCTGCCCATCCCTGGCACAGCAGAGGCAATTGCTCCACATGCAGCTCTGGAGCCCCTGACCCGCTCCTGGGTGGCCAANAACAAACAAACAAACAAAAAAAAAAAAAAAAAAAAGATGCTCAATGTATATTACAGTTTGAAGAATAACTGAAATGTAGATGGCCATAATGGAATTCCAGCAGTACACAGTACAGGGATCAGTGCCCATATCTCTCCTTGGAAACACAAACCTTCAGGATATAGAACTGTTCAGCTGTGGACTTAAGGCTGGACAAATAGAAAAGGAGGAGGAATCTGAAGAAACATGAATTGCAGCATGGTTGAGATAACACCTGGGGTGGAAGGTGCTAATGAAAATTGTATTTTTGTAAGAGACTGGACAAACAGATGTCTTGAGACATTTTGGGGTGCACGTGTGAGGGGGAAGGGACAGATAAGGCAGTGCTGTGCCCTGTGCACCTCACCCCAGAGCTGTATCCCAGCCTGCCAGTGGCTGCCCATCCCTGGCACAGCAGAGGCAATTGCTCCACATGCAGCTCTGGAGCCCCTGACCAGCTCCTGAGTGGCCAAATGACCCCAAATCCCACCTGGGGAAAGGGCCCAGGAAGGTCAAGGGGTGTTAAAGGCTGAGCACAAGGCAAGAACATGTCTTGACACTGCCTTGTCTTGGAATTTCTATCAGCTGAACACTGCTGGAAACCAGAGACTGGTAGCTATATGTAGCCTTTTCTATGGCCTTTCTGCTTTTCTCTCTCCTCTTAATTCCTTCTTCTCAGAATTTTTGAGTAACTTAAAAATCAAACAGTCTTAGAGTTCACTAAGTTGAATAAGACAAGTTAATGCATTAAGAACAGTTTTGATCTGATCAAACATTTCACTAAATCTTTTGCCAAAGTTCTTTGATTTTTTTAAAGTTGCCAGTAAAGTCCTTTTGTTGTTTTGTCTTCTTGAGAATATCCCGTGCACCTAAGTCAGAGTAGATGAGCAACTGTAAAGCCCTTTTTAAAGCCTCATTGAGCAAGTTGTCTGGGGCCATATGTTTTTCCAATATATTTATCTTTCAGCTGAAAATAAATTCCTTCTTAACTTGTATTCATTGCATCCCTGACACGTGTCTAGTTTTACTTTTGGCTTTGCTCTTTTCTCAAGTGTTAAAAGGAAAAGGAGGAATGCTTGAAGTCCAGTGAACATAAACTTTGACATGCAAGTCCAAGACCTTAACTTCAAAGGCTGGCTACACAGAAGACAAATACAGGTTAGCTGGAAAAGTGTTAAAGGACTGAGGTAAGTGGGTGTTTGATGAGGAGGGCTCATCAAAACCCATCTTAAAGTTCAGCAGGAAGTCTCTCCCTGCTATCACTAAACGACTGCTCAAGAATGTTGGACTGCTAGAAACCTCCTTTGAATCTCAGCCCAGGAGTTCCTCAAGGCTTTCAAGATCCAGTGTCCTTTTTAACGTCTAACAGATTAAATACTAATGGTGCTCACTTAACCCCAAAGCTGCTAACCTCCATGACGTAGCTGTCTTTGCTGGTTAGTTTATCTTTCCCTTTCAGATATTACCCTAACAGTCTCTTTTAAGTTATTGTTTTTCTATTCAGCCTGAGGTTCATCTTAATAGGTTTTTTTTGCTTACAATAAATTCTAAATATGCTAGAAATTAGTATTTTCAGTTTACTTCACCCAACTGATTTCTTTAATTTCTTTTTTTTTCCCCCTTTCTTTTGCATGTCTTTAAAGTGAAGCAATAGACTCATCTCTTAACCTCCAGTTTAACTGAATTATTAATCAGGCCATCAAAGTTGTTTACAGTTCTTTGTGTTTTGCATTTTTAACAACTGATCTTCTACAATATGCTCATTACTTTCGAAAGCTTTAGTGGTAAGGAAATCTATGCAAAAAATGTCTGGGTCCCACCATTACTTGTAGTATTTTTCTTCCCACCAACACCTGGAAATTAGATAACTCTTGGGAACATTTATCCTTGTAAAAACAGCATGGAGACTTTACATATCCAAGCCTAATACTTGCCATATGGTGGCTGGAAAGGTGACATGTTTTTTTTGTTTTGTTTTTTAAAAAAAAAAGGGAAGGAAGGAAAGAAAGGCAAGAGCAAAGCAAGGACAATGTCAGAACCTCTGCTGAGAAAAATAAGCAGAGGAATCGGGGAGAAAGCAAGAAAAAAAGTGATAAAAGAACATACTGGGTTAAACTTCTAGCTGGTGTCTGTTTCAGGGCTGGAAAGAAGGAAGCCTTTCTTGTAATTCTCTGTAGATCAAAGGCTGTTAAAATCAATACACAGGAGAAAAGAAGACACCTTGGATGGTACAATATTTAGACAAAGTATTCCACAAATTTCTGGCCCATTTTACAAATGCATACTAAGGCATTGACTTTAAGGAAGTCCAAAAAGTCAGGTTTACTCAACTGTGTAGCAGCAGCCCAGCAAGATAACTCTCCCTCAGTCAGGAGAACACAGCTTTGCTCTAGTGGCTGCTATTAAACACCTCACCTGCTCTTGAGGACACTTTCCCAGAGGGTTTAGGCACTAATTGCCACATGGAAAGTAGGGATTTTGAGGAAGTGTGTGATTACTAAATACAGGGATACTTGCATACTACCAGCCTTGTAGCTACGTGGATCTAGACTGTGATGAGCTTTGCCTTTAGCCCATTATCTAGCTTAGTCTCAAGTGTAAACATAATCCTAGAGTTGAAGGTGAGAAAATAAAATGAGAGAAAATCTTATGTAGATACATTAGAGGTTGTATAAGTAGGACAAAAGACAGAGCTCAATAGACAAAATGACAAAACAAGCTGATAGTTAAAGAAGAGAAATTTGAAGCTAGTAGACCATGAAGAAAAAAAGGCTATTAAAGTCCCACATCCTGAAAAGACTGTGACTGTAAGTGAAGGAACTGATCCAGAACTACAAATAAAATGAAAAGCAGCAAGATGAGGCAAGGTGCAAAGCTAAATAAAAGCTAAGTAACAAAAATTGAAAGGAAATGGCAAAGAACAGAGAGTTCCAGGAGTCAAACTCATCGAGGAAGAAAGAAAGAAAAAGACAGCTGGAACTACAATAGGACTCAAATGTAAGAGAGCCATCATTATTTATCAGCATCTGAGAAGGGATAGAAAAAGAAATGAAAATTATGCCTGACCTACTATGAGAAACAGATCATATTAATTCTAAAAGAAAGGAATTATCTGGCTGTATCTAGACAGTGCACTAATGGGACTGGTACAATTCATCTTACATACCCTTTACTAGGAGTAGTACCTAAACCCAGGTGGTATTGTACCTATCTAGTGCAATAGCACCATCAGCTAATTTAACCATATAATTTAGGGTGAACATACTAAAACAATCTCAGATTCTTTTGAAGAAAAGGCAAACTTTCTCTAGCCTGCAATACTCTTCTTTATATATCTCTCTTATAGAGACACCATTTAATCAGATTTGTCTCAAATATTAATTTCTATACAAACGGATTTCATAAAAATACATTTAGGTGGAATATATTTGAGAGGGATAAGGATGATTCCTCCTTCTCCATCAGAAGGTAAAATATTTCTAGTTTTAGAAAAGATAAAAAAGTACATTCCAAGTATTGGAATCTAAAAGTGAAATAGACTAATTAACTATTCTCATTTCTAAATGAGAAAAGTAGGAGTAGTCATAGCAAAAATAGCAGCATAAAATTTTGTGTTTACTTTTTCAATTTAAATTATGTAATTTTTTAGTTCCAACACAGTCTAAGTAAAAGATATTTACATTAAAAGTATGAAGCTAAATTGGTAGTATAGGCAGATACAGGTCACATGAAGTCATGTAAATACAGATCTTTGCACACTTCCTATGGAGCACCTTAACTGGATAGCACCTCTTTAAGTCAACACTCTATGCACAGAGCATGGTAGGATATTCAGTGATTGGAACTTCTCAGCACAGGTGGGAAAACTAGATTTTATTAGATTCCTTAATTTATTTTTCTAGCCCTTTTTTCCTCCTAAAGTGGATTAAAAGACCTACACCTGTCTCAATATGTGAGAAAAACATAAAACAAATTAAGGAAGCTCATTTGTCAGATCAACCCTGTCTCCCCAGCTGGAGAGTTCACACCACAGGCTTGTGTTTCTACTTCTGAGCTGGCACCAGACAATTAAATGAGTCAAAGTGCGAGCTGAGCACTACAAAATGACTGGTCGCCACTGGTTTTCCTTCCTTACTTCTAAAGCACAGAACACAGACCAAGCTCCAAGTCAAATTAAAATTTATGTGTTTTATCCTTTGTCTTTGCACAGAATTCTTCATGTGACCTACATGGTACACGTTCAATCATGAAAACACAATTCATATCAAGTCCAAAAGCTTCAGGGCTGCTTCAAAAAATTGATTCTAAATAAGATGCAATGTATGTTTCAGAGTACACATGGCAGATGCTTATGCAGAATTCAGGTGCAAAGCTGTGCTCCCTTTGCTCCAGGTTTTGTGATAGATGTATGTTTTATCTGTCTATTCTACGGTGCAGCAGAATGATAATTCTTCATGTGGCTGTAAGAGCCCCAAGGAGTTACAAATACAGCCATGGTCAGAATGAGGTCAGGTTATTCCACATCCCTTTTCTCTGGTACAGCAGCAGGAGGAAAAACATATGGCATAACAGACATGAAGTCATATTGCTTGTTCTAAACATAGTTTTCTATTTCTGCCACATGTGGAAAGTTCCATGTGTAATAAATGTCAAGAGCCCTTGCATTGCCCCAAATTTTTTGAAAATTCTTCCACTTGTTCAGGCAGCTGAAGCAGGAGGGACACAGACCACAGCCTGTGCACACTCACAAAAAAGCACCCAAAGACTTGTTTCTTCATTTGGCTGCAAAGGAATGAACTTATGACAGCAAGCCAGAGAAGAGAACTATAATCAGACATGAAGTGCCTCCAGCTTTTTATTGACATCACTGATCACATAACTATGATAAGCTAAGATGGCCTCATTTGGCCTCCTTTCCTCATTGCAGGATCAACCAGCTCTGAAGTCACCCTGGAGATGACACTTGATGCCAAGAGTGACAGGAAGGGTAAAGACAGGCTGAGGTGCAGTTGGCACTTCTGTGCTGTCCCAAGCAGACCTGGTGAGGCAGCCCAGTGCCAGGCACACCTAGGTGACCTCACCACAAGCTCTGGGCTTGGGTTCCCAGGCTACAAGGACGAGAAGGAGGCATTGCTCAGTGTGCAGAGATCCTTTGGGCATACATGGACAGACACAGTTTAGAAGTGAATTACAGTACACGCTACACGGATTTGTAAGAGACAGAGTGTGAGAACCTTCTTCAGCATTCAAACACTGAACTTAGAGAGTGTTTCAACTTGTAATAGAAACTGCTTATAGAGAGCCAGGATCACAAGCCCATTTATCATTATACTGGCAACTTCTCCCTTTACTTTCACAAGGAATGGGGGGAGCCTCACCAGAAAACATGCTGCACCTTCTGCAGTGTCCTCTGGGACAGCACAGTGCTTTACTCATACTCAGAAAAATGCCTTAAACCCCTTTCATATTATATATGCTTTACTGGGAGCCTTGCACAGTCATTGAAGAGGAAAGAAAAATAAGGGGTAATTAAAAGTATAGTCATATATTTCTTTAAAAATGGTTGCTTATATTTTCATACGTAAACATTTTCAGAGTACTTTTATCAGAAATAAAAATAAAAGCAAGACTTACTGATGAGACTCCACCCTCAGGTGAAGTTTTCATTCACTTCAGTGGTGTATCTGCCTGAGTAAGGCCACAGGATTTGTATTTGCTACAAATCAAGCTATGAAATATTCTCTCACAAAAGATAAAACTGTGAAAGAGCCGCTACTCTACCACCATAACACTATTATTCCAAGCATGTGCTATCAGACTGTTATTATGCCTGCATCGAGAGTTGCAGGGGAAGCAGTGCACTATGTTCCCTTCTCCCAACACAGATCTCTGCAGGTAGTTTTAATGGGGCTGTTAATAAGCTGGCAACCATCCCAGCCAGATGCAGCACTTCTGAACATTGTCCTTACAGCTTTGTCAGAACTGTTGACATGGCATGTCAGCAATAGAAAATTGCCACTGCACCCAGCAACCATCTTCATTACATGGAATCACATTGTTAATCTACAGCCAAATGCAACTTGAAGCGGAAAGAGAGTTTAGATTGCACCCATCTGTATACTATCACTCCAGGTGGCAGGTCGTTCTTCAGGATTAGAGATTGAATCAGTCTTTCCATCATCAATAAGCCCTGCTCCACAACAAGAACCTGTCAATCCAATATTTTACTTCCAGCACCCCAAGGACCGCACAGCATGGTAATGAAATTTCCCTGTAAGTAGACCACGGGGATCTATACCAGGGAGATACATCTCTTTAAAAAGCTCAGGAAAATCAGATGGCATGCTGCACAATCTGGACAGTAACTCAGTTTCCAGCACCACCCTAACTGTTTTATCTGTTTAGGAGCAAGATCTACCAGATAAATCAGCATTTTAATGCTGGGTTGTTTCTTATTCTTTGGGTAAAAATTGGTATTGGGTAATTATTTCCCATTTGGAAATGTTTGACAGCCTCAGAAAAGACATTGATTTTTGAAACAAAACAAACTTGTTGATATACAGCTGCTGCATCACGTATTTTTCATCACTCATTACAACTACAATCTAGGCTAAAAAAATTGTTTTAAATTGCCCCTTATTAAAACTTGCTGGATATTATATATTAACTTTTCAGGATGCAGTTTAGCATTTCCCAGAGACAACTGGAATTTCTTCAGAGCCCACTTGCTACTTGCAGAAGGCATTTTGTTGCACCAAGAAGTCTTCTGCCCCCTTAAATCACCCATTTTCTCTTATGTATTTATAATATACTTACAACTATGGCACCTAATCACCATCTCCAGGACCTTCCTTCAGAAGTTCACTTTAATACTTTAGGCATTTTGACTTTCTGATGATATATTTATTTAAAAAATTATACTACAAAAATGTATACATGCTAGCAGCAACACACATCTTCATTGTTACAAATGAAACTACATTTGCAAAAAAAATATTGTGAGTGCAAAATTCTCATAATAGTAACAGGCATCTTAAATGTATAGCACAGGTATTGCATTCATTCCCACTTGGTTATATTATGGATTGTAAATCCAGCTTCCTCACCTTTTATTTTTTAAAGTGTTCATGTTTTAACTGGTAATGGTTGGTTACAGTATGTGCTTCAAATCAGATAGAAATAGGGATAAATTAATTTTCTCACTTTTGCACAATTATTGATTTTTGTAGGTTATACATTCATTAAACACCCAACAAGTCCAAGCCAACAATTATGATCATTGAACAGATATGACTATGTGACACTATCACAGAAACTGCTGAAAGCAGGAAAGTGAAGCAGAAGACATTACAACTATGGAGATATAGGAACAGAGGACAGACTCTAAACCCCTGTTTTCTGAAGCAGTAGGACTGCATCCTAGAATGCAGTAGAAATGCATCCTAGAATGTCTTGTACATCATTTGGTTTTGGTTCATTGCATCCACAAATACAGAAAACACATTTGTTTACAAAAATAGTTTCTTAGGAAACAGATAATTTGATTTTTATCAAAGTAGTACAGTTGTATCTACTCAGGGAAAAAAAAAAAATCAGCTTTCTTTCCTGGGCTCTCCTTTTTATCCTACTGATGCTGTCTTTGGATTGATGATGCCATTTCCTCCCCAACTATAAGGGCTAAAGTCCAGTACGTATGGAGGGGGCTCTGCCCACAGGACTACAGTGCAGTGAGAAAGAAATCCCTGTTTCAGCTAGACTAAATTTTGTGGCTCATGGAAAAAAATATTAGTAAATATTCCATGTGTGGCACCTGTTAAACCCACCCTGCACTGAGAGGAACACAGTGATTTATTTCTTCATGCTCTGATCCTTTAATGAGAAAAATCAAATTCAGAAAGTGCTCGGTATGGACTTAAATTTAATCTCAAGGATAAAGACAAATATGGAACTTTTCTCCCATTCCTCAGTCCTTTCACCATTTATAAAATAAGGCCACATCCTTTGCTATATCCTGTTATTTTTTTCTTGGAGGCTAACTTGTTGCCACAAAAGACAACATCATATGAAAAGAAATGCCTCTGCCTCAGAAAACGAAAAGTTTCCTGTCTAGAACTCAAACTCCTCTATTTATTGTCAGACCCCAAGCACACCTTTTTGATGACCTTGGTCTTGCTTGGCAACGCTTATAAGAAGATAAAGGTTACATTTACACTACAAAAACTATTCCCTGGCATCATACCACCTGATACAGCACACTTGCATCTACATTTCCTTCGGGTTGGATTTCATCAATAAAGGATTAACTCTGTCCAAAGTGTACTGGAGCCCACATAGTTCAGTGTTTGGCTTCAGTCCCTTTGTCCCCTTTTGCTGTTTTGTTACTCATGCCAAAAAAGGGGGCTGTTTCTGCTGTTCAAGACATATGAATAACAATCCTGGCAAAATCTGCCAGAAAAGCATTTTTCAAACACGATGCTGAGTCTATATTATGAGCCATGGGCAGAGCATGTGACATATGAAGACATTTTAGGGTGCAAGCTTTGCCAAGATAGCATGGGAAGACCATGTAAACAAAGATACCAAAGTTCCGATACATGTGAAAAGATAGTTGTCCCTGAAATGAGCTGACTGCAAAACCACATTCAGGTTTGATTTGAAAAGGAAATCACTGGTGTACTTCAAAAGAAAGCCTGTGAATATGTAACCAGGTATGCTGCAGCAGCCCTCTCATTAGGGGTAGTAATTAACTGAGACACAGACTTCTTGTTTATTACAGCATGAAAAGGGTCCTGGTTTATTCCCCTTCACAGCTCAGCCATCCTGACTCCAACCATTCCCTGACTCTGCCTGCAGCAGCTCCTGCTGTGGGTTTCCCTTGCAGCCCCTGACTGCTGGTTATTTCCTGCTGAACTCTGACTGCAGGGATCAGTGTGCAGACTGTGACTGCAGCTTTTACCTGGCTGGACTGTGACTGCAAGTTCTAACAACAGGCTCTGACTGCACACCCAGACTGACCTCACTGCAGGGATTCTCTCCCCTGTTTTGCCCAATCCTTCTGAATCGTTCTTTGAGGATTTATAGGAAATGCCCTTCGTCAGGATCCTTCCTCCAGGTTCTCCTTCAGCATCTCCCTCTTCAAAGTCTCCCCTCTGACCAGCCAACCCACCCCTTTTATCACACTTATCTTTATTAGTCACAGCTGTGACCCATTAAGGGCCAGGGTGTTCCTCTTATTTGGTAATTAGTACAACTGTGACTTAATCAGGGGCCAGGTCACCTGTAATCCTTTCTTCTACACCTACAGGTGTGCACTGTGTATGTAAGGCAATCCCAAGGGTCTACTGAGTCTTTGGGAAGACTCAAGACCTCAGATGGAAACATGACCCTGCTTCCAAGCATAACAATCCCCCTTTTCTCAATTCCAGTCCATTTTTACCCACTAGTGTCTCCTTGCCTGACTTTTCTACATGCTTACACACAACTGTAGAAAGAAAAGATTTAGGGTGCCCCTTTTCCCCAGCTGCTATTACCACCCAGTAATAGCAAGAACCAGTACAGACCAATCTAAGTGGTCACTGCTATCCTCTAGCTGAACTTCTCTGTTTGATTTGTCTCTCCCTTTTCATTAATAATTCCATGATAGCCAGTTTAGTGCTGCAGAACCAACATTACTCTTCTATCCCTTTCCAGTGGCCTATGAATTGGTTCACTGCATATCCCATCCCATCACAGTAAAATATAACTGACCAATGTTTGAAGGACCTTTTTATGTCTTTAGATGGACATCAACTTCAATACCATTCTTTGTGCAAATGAAACTTCCAACAGAAAGAAATTGCAGAAGGAACAAAACTTCAAGGATGTGAAATTGAAATGAACAGGCCAAGTGTCACACCCCAAGGAATTTTGGCTCAGTACTACAAGCATCTTCTACGAAAATTAAGTATCAAGCATTAAATCTGGCCTCCCACTGTACCACACTCAAANAAGGGGTGTGGAATTTACTACCAAACATTCAGAATCACCTTTGTATTTCTCGTATTTTCAGGTTGCCTGGGAACCTGTTGAACTTTTGGCATCAATTAGAGAAAGCTTTAAAGCTACTCTTCTGGCTGCAAGGATCCCTTATGAACTATCCACCCACCTAGAAGAGCCAGATAATGGACCATTCTGGTCCTGTCTGCGACCCCAGAACTCCTCCCAAGTAGGGAGTATTTCTAATGACTTTTACCCTTTTATGACCTCCTTATAGTGCTAAAGTGATGTAATTTGGATGAGCCCAATACAGACTTAACTCTTTCACATGCATTTTAAGCTGGTGGAAGCAGAAATACTCTCCACCACAGTCCACAGCAGATTTATCTGTTACTCAGGACTAATGAATTTCTCCCTTCACTAAGAAGCATTGTGACATAGAATGTATGACTGACACAGAAGAAAGCTCCAAGCACCAACTAGTTAGTAACGCCTTAGTTCACTGACCTTTTCTCTGTACCCACACAACACAGACTCCTTCTTTGCACTCTTTCCTCTGCAGGATCACCCAACCCTGTTTGTCCCTTGTAGAGCATCTTACCTTATCATTCCCTTGCAGCACTGCTTGACCCTTCCTCCTCACAAAAAGAGCAGCAGACTCCAGCTCCCTCTTACCCAGCCAACCCACTCTTTTATGACAACTCCGCTCACTGGACACAGGCTGTGACCTCATGAAGGGCAAGGCTGTTCCCACTCTTTGGCAATCAGTACAGCTGCGATTCATTGGGGGAGATTGCCTTCAGTGCTACCCGTATTCTCTTACAATCCGTCCTCCCACAGCATTGCAGTGAAATTTTTTAGCTGTATAACTAGAATGAGGCTTTACAATGTATGCTGTCCAGTTACAGCAATTTAGTGAACACACCTGTTTAAAAGAAGATACAGGAAAGCTGGGTGATTTGTGTAGAAAGTAGCACCATCTGAGAAATCATTTTAAAACTATGATTAC
Source organism: Sterrhoptilus dennistouni (assembly GCA_013397095.1). Classification (NCBI taxonomy): domain Eukaryota; kingdom Metazoa; phylum Chordata; class Aves; order Passeriformes; family Zosteropidae; genus Sterrhoptilus; species Sterrhoptilus dennistouni. The sequence goes on along the minus strand of VWZU01016229.1, from coordinate 119,600 downwards.
AGCCACGATGTGTGTGGAGGCATAGTGAAAGAAATTGACTTATATGGCCAGTTATAATATATTTCACCTAATGGAGGAAAAGCTGAGTCAATGAACAATTTTGTATCACCGTTATTGCAAAATGATTACAGGCCCCTTTATCACAGCTGTACAATATGCTGACTGAAGAGGAAAACATGCAGTACACACAGTGTAGTGATTTCCACCACCGTATAAGTAAATGTCAGACTTGTTCCATCTATTCAGTGATTTTCTTAATGAAAACGTCAGCATAATGCTGGCATTTTCCTCCTTTCATTTAATTCCTGCTCTTCTCTTCCATCCACTATTTGACCTTTGCATGCACTTGGTAGCTTGCCCAAGGTGCTGTCACACCTTCATTGCTCCTCTCTAATGATGGTCTTTCGCTGCCAGATTCAAACAGGATACTTGGAAAGGAAGTGCAGGGCCCTGTTCCCAGCAGGATGATGAAAATCTGAACACTTCACTACTTCAGGTGACTTTTCACAACTGCTCTGAAAAGACTAACCAATGGTTGTTTACCAAAATTAACCTGTTCAAACGGCATCCTTGTTACAATAGTCTAAGACTCAAGAGAAGCAGGCACAGCTATTGCAGCAGCAGCACAGGAACACCAAGGGCTAGTAACTGCTGAATGAGTTGGATGATTAGTGGAATGTGCTTTCTCAGCACAAAAGGAAAGTGATGACACACAATTTGAATGAAGGGAGTTTTACACAAGACAATGACAAAGAGGAGTGATGTGAGTTTTATAAGATAGAAACAATTGTATGCCTTATTGATCAGTTTTAGTCATCACAATACAAGAAAGATATTAAGGTAATAGAGAGGATTGAAAAGAGAGCAGCAAAGATGATGAAGAGCCTTGAGGGGAAACCATATGAGGAGCAGATGTGGTCACTTGGTCTGTCCTGGAGGAGGCTGAAAGGAGACCTCACCACAGTTACAACTTTCTTGTGAGGTGCAGAGGAGGAGCAGACACTGATCTCTTCTGTCTGGTGACAGTGACAGGACCCAAGCGAATGGCTTGAAGTTGTGTCAGGGGAGGTTTAGGTTTAGGATATCAGGAAAAGGTTCTTCACCCAGAAGGTGATCAGGTGCTGGAATGGGCTCCCCAGGGAAGTGGTCACAGCACCAAGCCTGGCAGGGTTAACAGTGTGTTTGAATAACACTCTTGGGTACATGGTGTTATCCTTGGGGATGGTCCTCTGCAGGGGCAGGAGCTGGGCTTGATAATCCTTGTGGGCCCCTTCCAACTCAGCATATTCTCTGATTCTGTGAAAGTCAGGCCATGTTAGTTACTTTCGAAGTACCATGTTGCACAGAAAAGACTTAATAATATTCTTGAGCTGGTGGTTGCCCTGAAAGATCAACAACACTTCACTTGGGTATATATTGTTTCCAGTAGAAATACAAATGAACCATGGTTCAAGAAGTGAAATAGGAAAAAAGATAAAAATCTTTTTTTTTTTAATACACATCCTGATTGTGCACCATTTTTCCTGATGATCTGAGATGATTTGTCTCCACTGTGCTGTGCTAAACAGCCTCTTGCATGTATTAGCCAACAACTGACCTCACAGCAGAGCCAACAAGAAAGGGCAAAGTGTACAATAAATTCTGGAATGACTTGAAGAAGGAATTAGTAAAATTTGGCCAAATCCAAAGCTTCCTTCCTCAGCAGTGCCATTCTGAGGGTTTGTTCTCTCCTTCCTGGGCCTCTACACTCTCAGAGACTGGTTTTCCACTACAGAAACTCCTTCTCCTGCCTCCTGGAATGAACAGAACAGATGCAATTACCTTTTCTACATCATCCTCCCATTTTTTTATGATATTCTCTTACATTGCCTGTGGGTTAAGAAAGGATGGGCTAAGTGCATAAAACAAATAGTTCACAGCCAGTGGATTTCACAAGGTTCTACAAGAGCCAGACCTGTTTGGGCTACACAAGTACCTTGGCTGATATTGTGCTATGTCAGTATGCTGGTTTATCCACATACAGAAACACAAGGAATTCCTGCCTCAGGCAGAAAGTAGTTACTAGCAGCAGTTAAGTCTAAACTAAAGATGACCTGTTTGCGGAACAGCATTATCATCTATTTAATTCTCTTTCTACATGGCATAACAAAATATATCTCATAAAAACAACTAGGTTCTGAATTTGACAGGTTTCTTCTATGCCACATCTCTTACTGTTAGTCAGGTCTCTATCTGTAATACCTATAATCAGCTTTTCCTCACAAAATCATGGAAAAAAAAAGAAGTTGAAATGAGGCATGCAGCAAAGTATTGAACATAATAAGCAGGCTAAAATAGTTAAAGCTTCAGCTAAATATTTTTCACTTTTTATCAGTTCACTGCATGCTGGGAAAAATAACATACAAAAGAAGGAAAAGTATTTCACATGCCATAGGAAAATGTTCACAGTCTGAAAAAAAAGAGAGAGCAAAGGGATCAGAAGTCAGCAAAAGGACTGCAGTAGGCTCCTCTCTGCCACACACAACAGCACACAGGCACCCCAGCACCACATCAGCATCTCTGAAGTTTGCAAAGCCGACAACTTTTTTAACCAACTTTAGACACCTGTGATTGAGATTTTTGGCCATGTGCTCGGTACAAAAGCATAATCGAATGACAAAGTCCTGAGGTAATAAATGGCTCCCTGTAATGGCGAGTGCTACAGAGCAGATTGCTTATTTCTGGGAGTGAAAGATACAGTGCTCGTCCAAGGATAATCTGATAATACATCACGAGGAATTCCAATGCCACAAAAGACTAAGCAGAGCCTTGGGATTTCACCAAGAAGAGGGACATAACTAACCTAACACAATCTAATGATGAAGGAGATTCACTGCAAGCTGATTTACTGTTGTACAACCTTCTCTTGTCTCGTCTCATCTTAAGGAACTGAAATGTTTTCCATAATGGGTCATAAAGCCTGTGTTTTCCCCTGCAGCAAGAGCCAACAGGTTTTATTTTGTAGGAAGGAAATCTGCACAAGCACCCTCAAAATAAGAAAACAAACCACTTCTTTCAACTAAACAAAATCAGTGCAGTAATACAAATTTCTTATGTCCTCCGTGAGAAAACACTCTTTATCAAACCCTGCAAAATCAACACGAAAAAGATGATCTGATTGTAGTACATCCTTAAAAACTACCAGTTTTACACCAGCTCCTATTTTGTTAGATGGCATTTATTTGTTTGGAGGGGCAGGCTGTAGTGGTAGTGAATTTTACACACTGGGAAGAGCTTTTATATAAAATATTGCCTCAATTTTTTTTTTTTTAATTGGTAAAACTGAGTTAATGGCAACCAAGATACCACTTGGCTAAACAATATATGAGGAAAGGCAAAGGGTGCAAGTCTTAGAGTCACTGGTAAGAGAGAATTTGGGATAGCTTTCTGCAACCTCCAGAAGAGGAAGATGCATAAACAGCTGATTTTAAATGGGAGAAAAAATTAGGAGAATAAAGTCCTAGTAGATATAGAGAAAAGCTGAATTCTTTTCACAAGTGACATTTCTATAGAAGGTTTTCAAAGGAAAAGAGTGGAGCACACACTTTTCCCTCGCTCTTCAGAGTTTGGGGCCATTATTCCATAACGATCAAAGGAAAACTAGAAAGCTCAAATAATTATAAAACTGTAAGCATCACCATTCAGACCTGAATGGACTTTTTTATTTGTCAGGAGATATGTTGTGATTAGATTTAATCTATGTCCTATTTCATTCAAAATAAGCAAGTTTGCTTTCTACATTCAGCAATTCTTTTTTTTTAGTTCCTTTCTTTCATTTGCACATTCACCAAGGTTTATAACCTCAAATTGATAGATGGTCCTTTTAAAGCTGCATACTTGGCATTTCCAGCTATGTAATGCATAAGTGAGAGAATTTTTCAGGATCAAATTAAATATTATCCAACCTGTACAGGCAGACAGAAAGTTTTTGTAGTTGTGACAGAAAGTGTGTTGTAGTCCAGGAGGCTTCTCTAATAGTCACTCCTGCCTCTGAAAAATAAATAACTACTGGGTTATAGTTCTAATTCAAACTTGCTCCTTCTCATCTATTGGTTATCCTGCGACATAGTTGATCAAAACTACCTGTATGTCTTTTGCTGTGGAAAAGTGAAAAAAAATAATTTCATCTATTTTTCTTTTTCACCAGTTAAAGATACAAATAATTCAGTTTTATGTGCTTCCCCTCTTCTCTTTCTTTATCCTGCATAACTTTACATAGTTTATATACTAAGAGAAAGGATAGAATTTAAGAAGTTTTAATGACTGAGAAATTTTTGAAACAGCTGTTTCTCCTGCAAGACATCAGTGAAGTTCGCCTGATATTTTTTTTCACTACACTAATTGTTAATCTGACTAATGGCTTGCTTCTTAATTCAAGTAGCTTATTCTGTTTTGTTGCTTAAAGCCCCACATTCTCTTTTAAGATGTTATAGAATTACCTATGAGCAATCCTGTAAAGTTTGAAATATAAAGCTTATTACCACTTGAACTAGATAACCTTAGGTAGTTGGAAGAAGCGATCTTATGGCATAAATCAAGTAATTTTAACAGAAATTAAGGAAATTTTCACAATTTTCATGAAAATTCCCCATGTCAGAAAGAGATTGAGATCTGCACTTCACACGTCCTTTCCCTCTTGCTTAAAAGGTTGTGCTTTATTCATTTATAATAATAGGCCACTTTATAGAATATTATTATTCTCAGTGAATAATTTTGAAGGAGAATATAGTAAGGACCTAACAAACCATGAGTTCAGAATTTGAAAATCAAACAGGAAAATTTACTTGATAATATTTCTTTACCAAGAGAAAAGTCTTAAGTACTATTTGAGAACTTTCTTGATTACCACATTCATGGTTAATTCTATGCCCAAACAGCCTGACTGACAACTCATGTGCTTAATGTTAAAATAGCACTGAAGTGCTTTAAACCAGGATCTAAATATTTCATACAGATATGATCAGAAGCATGTATTCATCTTGGACAGGGAATCACACTCCATTTACATACCTCCTTGTCTTTGAGTATATGGTCTGAAGTTCAGAGCCTTAAAAATACATTTATTTCAAAGGGTGCTGGATCTGGAATTAATGAATAACTCTGGCTGCAGTAATATGCTACTTGAAAATATTTAATTGAGTTCTGAAAACTCTGTGGAATACCAAAGCAATTTTTAGTTCAATTTGACTGAATTCAATGGCCAAAACTTTGTGACACTTCTGGGTCAAACACTAAAAGAGCTGGAACTAGGTGACTTGGTGGCATTACCCTTATTGCAAAAAAACAAAGCATCAGGATGTGTCCACATTGCCTCTGGAGAAACACTATTTACCTTCAGTGCCATCCAGAGGGCAAGCCCAGCAAGTGGGCCCATGGGAATTTCATGAGGTTTTAAAAGACCAAATGCTGCTGCTGCTGCTGCACCTGAGTTGGGGCCATCCCTGGTTTCAGTCCAGGCTTGGGATGAGTAGACGGAGAGCAGCTCTGCCCAGAAGGACTTGGGAGTGCTGGTGGAGGAGAGGCTGGACATGACCCAGCCATGGCACTCACAGCCAGAGAGCCAAATGTGTCCTGAGCTCATCCAGAGCCCTGTGGGCAGCAGGGGAGGGAGGGAATTCTGCCCCTCTGCTCTCCTCTGGTGAGACCCCACCTGCAGGGCTGCATCAGCTCTGGGGTCCCAGCACAGGAAGGACATGGAGCTGCTGGAGTGAGTCCAGAGGAGGGAAACCAAGTTGATTGGAGGGATGGAGTGCATCTGCTGTGAGAAAAAGCTGAGAGAATTGTTCAGCATGGAAAAGAGTCTGCTTTGGGGTGGCCTAATTGTGACCTTCCAAGTGCCTGAAGGGAACTTACAAGAGAGTTGGAGAGGGGCTGTTTAGGGGGTCTGGAGTGACAGGACAAAGCGGAATGGCTTCAAACTGAATGAAAGTAGGTTTAGATCACACTTGAGGAAGAACTGAGGATGGTGAGGTGCTGGCACAGGTTGCCTGGAGAAGTTGTGGATGCCCCATCCCTGGAAGTGTTCAAGGCCACATTGGATGGAGCTTTCAGCAACATGGTCTAGTGAAAAATGTCCCTGGTCCCATGGCAGAGGGGTTGGAACTAGGTGATGTTTAAGGTCCCTTCCAACCCAAACCATTCTATGATTCCACTCCTAGGACTTAAAGTGAACACACTCAATGAATTTACTGCCTTAGAAGCAAATACTGGCAACAAGCAATACTAGCACACTACTGCAAGTTTTCAAAGTTAATTGAATCAGCATATAAAAATGTTTCCCTGTGTAATAAATATCATTATAATCAACCTCTCTATGGCAGGCACTTCCCCATGATATGCAAATTTCAATTATTTATTTAGAATATTTTCAGCGTTTTCATATGACTCCATTTTCTGTTTAAAAAATTTGAGAGTTGCAATAAATATCCAGCTCTCTTTTAGAAAATGTTATTAGCAACATTGTATGCCAACATTATAATAGAGCTTTTCAAATATTCAGACTACTTCAAATATACTTTGGAAGTGAAAAAAGGATTTCACTCAAACTTCATTTAGGATCTTCCTGGTTAAATCTGCTATGCTGACTTCTTTACAATATGCAACAGAGAAAGAGATGAAGGTTTAAAGATGTTTTACCTATTTTTTCCTCAGCACGAGAGAAAAATTTAATTATGTAATCATTATTTATTTCCACTTTAAAGTCCAGTCTCAATAAACTCATGCTGGATTTCCAAGTGTAAAAACAGCAATATCTTGAAGGAGAAATACAAACCACTGACAAAAATGTACTAGTGATCCACTAACGCTATGAATCTGTTTCTCAACCAGTGTTGTTAAACATTCTGGAGAAAAGCTGGATGACCTTATTCAGGGTGAAAAAATAAAAAGGAAGCAACAGAAAACAGATGTTATCTAATGGAGCTTTTTCACAGTTTACTGAGTTTCTCATTGTTTCTTGTGAGACATGAAGAACATGACAAAAAGAAGTCAAAATGTAAGGCAAACAATGAGATTGAAAGTTACAGAGATACGGACTTCCTTTTATTCCCTGAGGAGCAAATGGTCCCCCTCCATCACAGTTACTGTTAATATAGAACAATAAGACCACAACTTGTCCCACAGATATTTATTATTTAAACTTGTACAAAGCATGTTTTCTTTTGTAATTCTAATCATGTAATCTCACTAGGAATGAAAGAACTTTCATGATGATGGCTGTCTCTTAAAATTGCAAAACTCAACCTGTGAATTTTTCTTCTTTTTCCATTCTATTGTTTTTGCAAAAAATTGTATCAAATAATACATTACTTCAATGCAGACTAGACTGTCACTAAAAATAATTTCTAAAGAAGCATTAACTTTTAATAAATTCTGCATGTTTGTTTAGTTTTCGGGATTCACATGGAAAAATTAAATTCACCTGAAAGAAATACTGAAATACATGTATCACATGGTCAAAGAACTGATCAGTAAAACATACAGCAGGAAAACAAGGATTCATAATTAAAGTGGATTAAATCATATGCCTTATAAAAATGAGGGGTGTGTAAATAAAAAAAACCCCTTATAGATAAAGCTTTTATGTATAGTTAATACATATACACCTCCAGGTATCACAGGAAGTTTGATTATAGAGAGCTAAATGATGGATGCTTAACTGTGATAGCAGGATACATCAAAAAAAGATACTTGAAGGTCCATAAATAAACCCCAGCTAAGAATTATTTGATGCTAAATTCAAATATCAGCATGTGAATGATTTGTTGCACCCATCACAGATATTTCTCTTCTTTTTTTTTCTTTCTGGCCCCTTGAATATTTAATTGCACTGTTCAAAAGAGAAGAAATTCAAAAGGAGCAGAAATTGTAGAAAATGCACTGGACAGAGAGCAGACACAGAGAAGATGTAGATCTCAATCTTCCCTGATCCCACTTCTCTGGCTGTGCCTCATTGTGACAGATATAAATAAAATAAGTAACTACAGAAAAGGCAAGAGTCTGATAAGGGTATGAAACACCATCCAAAGTTGTTTATGCGGATTCTTACCATCAACATTTCCTATTAAATGGAGATAATTGCTCTGGGTTCTCTGGATTCCATTCTCTGCCCTCACTTGCCCAAGGGAGCAAAGACAACTCATAGATTTTTTACACAGTGGGTGGTTTTGGGGATGTTTACTGCCATGTTTAATGCCACTCTGCCACTGGATACATGTGCCCCTTGCCAACACATCGGCAGACAAACAGGAACCTCCTTCTTAACTGGTGCAAGCTAAGAGGAATTTCTGACTCTTAGTAGAAACACATTCTGCCAGCACTATATGGACTCATAACTCCTGTGAAAAGTCTCATAAACTATTTCGGAATTCAATCCCTACATTCAATTTGGCAAGGACAACAAGAAACTCAGGATTCTAGTTTAGGTTGGTAATATCTCTTTCCCTGCAGATGAAAGTTTTGCCTGTGATTTTTTTGCCTTTGCAGAGGAAGCAAAGTGATTGGTTTTGTCTGCCTGTGTGGCTTTGAGGTCTGCCTTCTCCCTTTCCAAACTAATCCAATAAAATAAAAAGTGCTCTGGAAAGCATGACTCCTGAGAGAGAGGCATAGTCTGACTTTGAGGCAGAAAAAGTGTCTGCATTGGGATGATAAATGACTGCCTATAATTAATTGATCAATTAATTGATTTTACAATAAAATCCAGTATTAGAAGCAGTGGCCTTAAATACACCATGACCTGCAGTTTTATCTGATAAATTATGCTCCATCAAAATCCGCACTCAGCAGTTATTTATTGTGCAAAGTTCCAAATTGGATCTTCTACTTCTGAATTAATTTGGATCCTGAGTATTTTGCATTCGTATTGCCACCCAAAAGAGTTCTTGTAAAAATCATGTTTAAAAAAGGGATGTACAATATTTACAGTAAGAACATGCATGACTTTCTATGATATTAAAAAAGCTTAGGAAGAGGGAACAATGCTCATCATCTAAATGTCTGGTCTAGAAAAATTATTCCTGGGGTAATTTCAGGATGCTGCTCTCCCTGGATTCAATTTATGTTCTGCATCTACAATAAAGGGCAAATGTCTCTGCAGTTCCCCACTGAAATCAGTGTTGGGCTTGTATTTCTCAGTCTCACAGCTTGGAAGAATGCCACTGCAAAGAAGCACAGAAAAGGGAAATGAGCCACTGCAGAGAAAGTCAAGAGTGAAGATGCACTTCAAATCAATTTTGCCATGAAGTTGAGCTCTTGTTATGTCTGGTAGGAATGGATTTTAACAGATAGGAGAGAATAACCTCAGGGCTACTATTCTCCTAATCACACAGATTTCCTTTATTTCTTTCTTTTTTTTTTTTTAACATTTCTGGAAAAACCAAAATGTTAAAGATTTTTTTAGTATTATTTTAATGGTGCTAAATGTCTAATCAAATCTCGAAAAGTGGTTCTGTCTTGAGAAAAATATGCTATTTAACCTATGAAATGTTGTAAGCAGGCTATTTAAGTCAGACTTTGTTATTCTTACTGCTATGTTTTAATGGTGGAAGAGATGATTGAAGAGACAAAAAGATGATGGAAGAGACAAAAGAAGCATCATCAGACTGATGAAGTATTAGAAAGAAATTTGAAATGGCATTTGACAACATAACAAATAAAGGGCACAATTCAATAAGGTATCACAATTCAAATATTCAGTAACATTTAGAAGACTACACCAATTTAAAACCCAGTAAAACATGCTTTTATAAGTGCTATCCTACTGCACAGGACAAAAACTGAGGAATAAGATTTCAGAATAGTTGAAAAATCACACGAATTGCTCATAACCACTCCAAGGCTTTTCCACAACTAACTGAAATATAGGTCATAAGTCTCAAAAAAAAAAAAAAAAAAAAAAAAAAAAAAAATTCACCTTCAAATAATCGCCATAAACCCATCACTACAGTTACACACATCAGCATCTTTGAGTTCAGCTGGCAGCAGCAAACAGTTAGGTACTGTTGGCAAAAAAAGGGAAAGCAAAGTTTGTTGGCACAAATTTCTGGATTATTGCTCAAAATATCCATGTCTGCAGTCTGGTTTAGAACAGCTCCACGGTAGGAGTGTATTTGGGATTTGTTATCATTTGGGAAAGCATGACAAGATAAGATCTTAACAACTATATTCGGAACATCCACAAGTTCGTTTACACTGCCTACAGTGCTGCATTGATTCCTATCTCTTTCCTGGGCTGTTTCACTAACAAAAGGGTCATAGCAAATGTACACAGAGCCAATGAGCCTGCAGACATTAACTCCCCCCTGCTCCCCAAAGTCTTTCCACAACAAAAATTGTATGCGGCTGATTGTGGCTTAGACATGTCGCCAAAAGAGTTTTCATTGACTCGCCGTTTATTCACATTGCGACATTCTCGAATTCACTCCATCTATTTTTAGAGACAGATAATAAACATTTATGTGATCAAAATAAATAATACAGGACTACTGAAACATCTTGAAGGCTTTGCTATTCAGAATGCCATCAGCTCCTGCCAAGGAAGTATGCTCGGCACTAGCCACACTTCAGTTTTCAGCCATTTATTTTATGACATAATGAAAACGCCTCCTCTCCGAGTGCACGGCCACTCTCCCTCTCTTACATCAGAGTCTACAAGCCATCGAGGGTAAAAGATGTATGAGCCTGCTCATACAGACTGAGAGAGCCAGCAACTTAGTCAGTATGTTTCTTTTTTTAGTGTTTAATATCTTTCATGACTGCAGCAGGTTTAGTGTGCTTGGAAGTTAACACTGAGTCATTTGGGCTACCACTGTTGAGGGCCACTGAGAAAGGATAATGAGTCAGAATTTTTTGCTTGTTCTACATTTAAATACATTGTTCAAGAGATAGGATAAATACTTTAAAAAAAAAAAAGAATTCCATGCATCAGACCACTGTACCACTGTGAACACACATTGCTGCTCACCAGACATGTCTGTGTAACCACAGCTGCTCACATTCCTTTGCATGTGCTCACAGCCTGCAGACTGAAAGTCCTAAAATGAAGAGAAAAGGGGGAAAAAAATGGATTCCAGGTGATCTGACCGGCTTCAGACCAAAGAATCTGAGGCAGCAGCTGATTAAGGCTTCAGAAGGGGTTCTCTAAATAAACCTGAGGGATTAATATATTACACCATTCCTAGATAACCTGTCTGCAAAGGCATTACCTAAAAGTTTGGAACACAAGTAAAAGCATTCACCACTTCTACTTCAGCAGCCCTAAATTGCAGCCAAGCCACATGAGGGTGCATACTGACATCAGATCAGTCCTTTCTAAAGATCTATACAGAACTGCATTTTTTTCTGCAATCAGCAGTTTTAAGCCAAATTCTATGAATCCCAGTGACCTTGTCTTTTATCAATAAAATGTGAAGCACAGGTGAATTAAATGGAAATTTTAACTAAGCTCAACAACAGATTAAGCATTCCATGCTGGGATATGCAAAAGAACAAGTAAAAGTACGAGCAGACATGTAGTAGATTAGATTGTCCCTACCAGCACCTCTGAAATTTAATCCTTTCTTAAATCACTTCAAAGACAGATGGACAACGTTTTGCCAAGTCTGCAATTTGGTGGTGATGAAATTGCCTCATGAATGTGAACTTAGATGACTACTTAGAATTTCATATATTTGTGAGAGAACAGAAGCAGAATTATCTGAGGTCTTCTAAACTGCAAGAAAAGGGAGGAAATTTGCTACATGCTGAAGCATCGACAAAAGGACAAGTTGAATCTGTTTATAAGAATGCTGGCAGAAGATTTAAGTGCCTTACAATTTCAAATCAAAGGCCTGCTGGTGGAGAAAGGCTGGAGAGAAAAAAAAATCTGCAAATACACTTATAGGTTGCTTCTGAAATGAGATAGGAAAGTGGAACAGAGAAACTAAGAGAGGAGGAGGAATATCAGTAATTTTTTATATAGGTAAGGATTTCTGAGCTCAAACTTGCAAAAAATTGGGAGGTAATGGGAAAAAAATAATTAAGGTAAATACATTTGAAAGAATTCCCTGATATATTAAAACAAACAAACAAACAAACAAACAAGCTATTTAGTTTTGTATGATACCAGCACATAAGGATATTTAAATACTTAATGTTTTGATGAGTTTGTTAGAATACTTGCAGTATAAGCTGTGCAAGCTACTTGTAGTTCACTTTACCATAATACCCTTCAGTTGTTTTCTGTGTTATATTTAAACGAGAGGCTTTATAAGGTGTTTTCATCCAGCTGGTTTTAGTTTGTGGAGAGAGTACTTGTGCAAAGGATGGCAACATTATTAGATAACAGAGCTAAAACCTACTTCTATCATGTATATCATTATATAATATTTTATATATGATAATACATCATATATCATTATGTAATGATACAAAAATCTCATTACTCTTGATGTGCTACACTGGGTACTTTTCTACAAGGGAGACAGGAAAAGGACATCGCCAGACATCTTGTCTGGAACATCACCATCCCTGCAGTTACTAACCCTTAATAAGAGCACACAAAACTGGCAGATCAGTCCTGAAGAATGGGATGAAAATAAAAGCCTAAAAACAATTTTTAAAGGACTCAGACTTCTGAAATAGATGTGGCTTTAGATATCTGACTTCAGCTCTGTGATCCAAGAAATCTGTGTTCATTGTCTCCATTAATAATAAGGCTTTGCAAACACTGACTCTCTGATTTTGATCTGAAACTTTATTTCTGCATTTACTTGTCTCAATTTCACCCTGATTCAATGTCAGCAGGATAAGAAAAAATGACAAGATAATAGTTAGGCTTTTAGACTCTCATTTTAGAGCTCAGATCATGTTCACACGCTCAGTCATGGCACACTTGACCCACAGGTTTAACCCACTGCCTCTTCAAAAGACACTCAGTGGTTTAGCTGACACTCATCTTGGGTAATAGCCTCATGCAGAAACATGTGTGTCCAGCTCCACCTCAGCCTAAGTGTAAGGAATTCCACCCCCAGCTTCCCTCTGCAATGCCTTAGCCAGGAAACAAGGCAGCCTGGATCAGAGCAGTATGGAATGATTCAGTCTGTCCTGTAATATCTGGACCTGCCTACTTTCATCATCCTCAGCAGACAGAAAGATCACCGTCTGGTGATTGGAGAAACATCTGTGACATATTTTTAGAACTTATCTCAGTCCTCTCCATTTTCTTCCATCACAATCTTTTGTTTTTACTCCCTGCTACTTATTTTCATTTTACCTATCACAAAACTAGAGAAGTAACTTCAGATTTTGCTAGTCTCAGGTTTTATTCCCTCTTTAAATCTTGGCTTTACTTTCCCATCCTCTCACGTCACAGCACAAACACCCTTGTCCCACCCCCCAGCCTCTTTAACTACCATTTCTCCTCTCTGCTTAATCTCTTTAGGCTCAGAAATAGCACTCTGTGTCCTGCCTTGAACTGCCAGCTCCCTTCAATGCAGCTAAGTTACTCTTGAAATCAGTCCCCTTTTGACTTCTCTGACTCTGCACAGTGATAATTTTCTCCAGCTGTCTTTCTTCTACAGATCCCTCTAGATTTTATTGTGGTTCTTGGTGGGAAATCCAAAATACTTTTTATTTTGTCCTCTTCACTCTTGCCTTTAAATAATCTCGGGATACCCTTACCTGCAAATTTAAATTTAGTTACCTTTTTAGAGCAACCCATTGCCTCGTTGTCTCTCTGACACCTTTTTATGGGTGACCAGCTATCAATGTTTCAAATTCTACAAAATTAAAACAGGCATCTGTTTTAATTGACATTCACTTGCACCATTTTTTAATCTGACTGATCAGCATTTCACTGCCATGTTTGTTAATAAGTACAAGACATATTTGGTCTTCCCTCACTTATTAAAATATTGCTGCAAAGAATGGTCTTCTACTACAAAGTTGTATCCATGTCTACCATTCATTCTTCCATCACTGGGTCACTTTTTTTGTATGAAGCACAATCTACTCATGTTTATTCCTCATGCCAAGAACATCATGGCCCCATCCAATTCCCAGTAATTCAGCAGCACAAACTCCAAATGGCTTCTCATCTCATTCTCCATATTTTAACTGCTCTCATGTCAGGTGACAAAGTAGAAAATATCCCCTTCATTCTATGCCCCATTCATAAAAAAAGTTCCCTTATTATGAAGCCTCAGAAAACCTGATAGTGCATCTTGTTAAGGTCTATGACTACAGGATGCTTAAACTGTGCTTTTCTTGTGCACTGCACCTTTTAACACCTGGCATTTCATTTTACTCTTGGATCAGCTGGGCAGGGATGTTCATTGGTGCATTCATACAGGGCAGGGCCAAATGCACAACTCCTACATTTATGATGCTGTGTAGGGATGTTCTCATGGTGGGGACACCTGGTTCCAGTTCTTTGTTCATGTTCAAGACTGCTCTTCGTTCATGTCCAAAGATGGTCCTAAAATGTCTCATGGAAAGGAGAGGGGGAATTATAAGGAATTTTTATAGTGATAGAGGCCTTCATAGAGAAGATAGCCTGGCACAGAGGATAGAACTGACACCACTCGCACAGGACAAAATAGAAAAGTCAAGTGAAGAGTCTTTCCACCAAGAGAAAAGCTGGTTTCCCAGAAGGGCTTCTAGCAAAAAGTCACTTCTTCCTTTAGCTCCTCTCCCTGCCCTAGCCTTGCAAATGTGAGTTGTTCTCAAGGCAGGAGTCACATTCATGTTCACTATGAAGAGTAATGTAGAATCTATTGTCATAACCAGAGAGCAAGGAGAGGGATGAGGGATAGCTAACAAACCTATTTCTGTTCTAGACATAGGTAGGTATGTAAATAATTTATTTTAATGGTTTTATTCTAAACTGATGTGCCTATCAATATTGTTACTGCTGCTCCAAGCAACTACAAAATCTGTCCAATTCTTTTCAGTGTAAATTTCTCTGACTCTTTTCCTCTGGATTTACAGGAACAAAATTACCTCTTGAGTTGCTCTCCATTTTGAAGTAAAAGCTTAAGGTATTTTTAATACTCTTTGTGAAACAGCATTTGCAGTGAAATGGTACTTGGAAAAGTAGTAGGAATATGTCACAGAAAGCAAGGATGTTTATACTGAATTACCTGATTTCTGTCTTTTGTGATTCTGCATATTTAGCATCATTTGGTTTAGGATTAAAGACCAGCAGAAATGACTGCTAAAGACTTATAAGTACATTTAATCCTATTTTATACTGAGGCCTTTATTGAATCATGTATTTTAAGTTACACTCATGAGAAGTGCAGAGAAATGCACACTGAACTGGTCTTATATAGCAGTTAAAAGCCTTCTTCAAATGCTAATCATTTATAATTAGTCTACTTCAATTAGTAATGAACAAATTGCCCTCTCCAAGAAAAGAGAATATATTCCATGTGCTGATTAAAAGGGAAGAGTGATCTTCAGATTCTGAAGCAAATGATTGATGTGAAACAAAATTCTCTCACAATTTTGTTCTTTTAACTCTTTGATGAACCGATCAACAAAGGCAAGTTTCCCAAAAGTCTTAGAAACATTATTAGCAATTCACATAAAGAAAAGCACATCTGTGTTCATACGTTCTCACTTTAAATACATCCTTACTTTAGCACTATTTTATGTCATTTACTGAGCAGGTGTTATATTTCCTCTTTTTTTTCTCAAGGAATCAGTTTTTAATTGGCTACTTTCTAATGTGGGGAAAAAAAAAAAAGGCAAAAAGCAATTGACTGGTTGGGAACTGATTGTTAGGCAGTAGTCCCAAAAAGCCTTTGGGCAGGAATAAAGGCATCCTCCTGATTCAGTACAACTTCAATCACTAAAGATTACACAGTTTAGGAGAAAATACCAAAGTTGAATTTTGATACAGGACTTCTTTCACTTGCTCAGCGTCTATTCTAAATAGCCCAGACAGTGTTTACTGGAAGAGTGGTTTTGCTTAGTCCTAATGTACAAGTTCTTTAGGCAATAGCGTGCTTCAGGCATATGCAAATCAATAGTTTTGAAACACCTATTCTGAAATGGGGAAGGGATGAGGGAAAGAAAAATGGATCATTCATTCAGAAAGTAAGTTTCTGCTTTCTGCTGATATGTCAACTGGTGAATTCCAGAAAATCAATGTTCTGTTCTTTATGTTCTGTTATTAAGTGTTCTGCTTCCAGATGTTTGGAGCGGTTTTGTATAAGTGGTGTTTTGTTCATTGCTTTTGGTGGCATTTTTACTTTATCAGAAGTGTGTGTGGGATATTAAGTGAAAATATACAGGACAATGCCACATGTTAAAAAGTAGAGAAAACTCTTCTCACTGATATGGTTGTGTAGGCAAATGCTGTAGGACTGGCAAGGAATATATTAACAAAAAGATTGCAAATGGAAAAATGCAGACCTGACAAAATGAGATAAATTTCTTTGATGACGAGTTTGTCTCAATAAGAGCAGCTGAACTAGGGAGAGAGTTGCTCTAGTAAAAGTAATGGAATTTAACAGAGATTCCTAGTACTTCATTTCAGTTTTACCTTCCTTTCACCAATTAAAGCTGCATTCAGTCCTTCCCCTGAGGACCCACGACATGGTTTATGAAGGAGGAGGTGATATTTCCTTCCAGCATCTTCCATAGGCATTGACTGCCCTTCATTTGAGGAGGCAGGAGAAGGCACTGAAGCATTGCTTGGAATCTGATATAAACTGCAAAGCATTAAAATATTGTAATATAATTTGAAAGCATGTAGACATATATTAAATTGTTATCATTCCCCTCTATATGGGAATAGGGAGAAGGATATCTTACATTACACAAACATACAGCTATGGCACTAATTAATTTCCTGATTAAAGCTGTAGATAGCTCCATAAAAGAATTAGCAATAGCTTCATAGATCATTTACCAAGTATCTGGAATTCAGATAGCAAAACATAGTTGCTCTAGGACAATGGTTAGTTTTCCAGTTAGTCTGCTGCTTCTTTAACTACCAGCTACATTAATAACCTTATGGTGAGCTCATACCAACTCCATAAATGTTTTATCAGACTTGAAAAAATATGATTATCCCATAAAACACCAGTGTAAGCAGCTCTCATTTCACTCACTTAACCCTTTGTCTTAATTTACTTGAAAACTTCATGATTCTGAAAAAGCAATTTATTGTGTCCAAGAACAGCAAATAACTTTCTGAAGGATTTGTTGTTTGATTGCAGGTGATTTCACAGCCTTATTAAGATGTTAGGATACCTATATTCAGAAGTAGATTGAATTTTTCTTTCTTTCAAAGTTTCCAGACAGAGCAAAAAATAAAATGTCCACAAGACACTGGACTACACATGTAAAGTAACCATATTATAACTTACCCTTTTGTACTTTTACGCAGAATAATTTACACAACCACTGTTTATTCAGAGATTATTCAAGAGGTTATTTAGGGATAGAATTTTGGTCAAGTGCCTTAGTTTTATCACATGGAGTCAGTTTTAACTTCTTCCCTAGACATTATATCTGACTTTTCTGATTTAGGAATTTACTCTCTTGGGCAAACACAGCTATATGTGTTACTGTGTTATCTCCTCCACCTTTGGAAAAGCAACAGTGAAATAAGAAACTGAACATACAATATATTTAAAGGAAAAAAATCTGTACTAACCTTCCCTCTGGCCTCATGATGTGAATACTGTTTTGTTTGACAGAAAATGTAGTAGTACTGCATAGCACTATCATCAGACTATTAATGGACTTCCAGAGCTGTCATCAATAGTACTACTAATTCTGCACAAATAAAAAATAATTACCCAGGAGTCAATCAATTTGGCACCTATAACACACTGAGTACTCTGAGAAGAAACATGAAAAATATCTTTGCAAAGTGAAAGTTTGTAATAAAAATTGAATATTATATTTAATGAAGGGAGACTTTTCATATAACAAAAATTCTCACAGCACCAGCTTCAGAATCCATGTCTTGTTTCATTAAAAAACATACGTGGAAAAGGAACTTTGTGCACATGAAACACTCAATAGACATGAACTTTGTATGTTCTGTGAACATGAAACAGGAAAGAGATCTGTTCCAAAGAATTAATGAAAATACACAGATTTCAAACAGCAGTCTGGTTGCTTGGGACCTCAGTGAGAAACTCAGAATTAGTTTTACAGCTGATCAAGGTTCATTCAGAAATAGATAAAAAGGTCTGATCTAGAAAGAAATTAAGATGTATATCAACTATACACAATATAATCAACTGATCAAGCATTCCATAAGGATGTTCCTTTATCTTGGGAATATCCTCACGGTAAACCTTATGATTTCTTTTTTATGGCAAAACATCACAGAATACCTCAATACAGCTGGAAAATTTGTCTTCATGGCTAAACCACAGAGAAGTAAACACCTAAGGAAATACTAAGAATGCAACACAATGGATTTTTGCATAGAGAAGAATTGGAAAGAAAATTATTACTTCATTGGAGTGATACTCTAGAAGTACAGCTAGAATATTTTGAAAAGAAAGTGAAAACATAGAAGAAACTTTTTTTCTGATAATAAAAATTTATTGACTATGGATTAAGATTATGGAAAATTCTTTGATGGAAATCTTAGATTTTTGATTAAGATCTTTTGATTAATCTTTGATTAAGATTATGGAAAAAAATCTTTGATGGAAATTACATCTCACTGAATTTGGACTAAGCACTATAAATGTAATAAAAGATATACTGATGGATTGGCAGAACAGGAGCTGGAAGAACTTTTAATATTTTTTCCTCTTCTTTCCTAATTCTTTAGTGTTATTATTGAGAGCATGAAGTATTCCTAATATTTTTGGTGCCGTTTCTATAGTAGGAAAAAGTTAATTCCACATTTTAAGTGAAGGAACTTCCAATTTCTACAGGAACATCTTGCAGTGAGCTACTAGATATTAAAAATAAAAGGTGAGAAATATCAACATTCAGTTTAACATCTACATAAGAGCTATTTCTACAGAATTCCTTTATACACTGTAGAGATAAGCACTCCCAGTGCCTACATCATTTCATATTGCCAACAGCTTATTTATGAGCCACATCAACAGAACAGCTCACAGCTAGAGAGGAAAAACATATAAAAATAAAAGTTGTATGAGCTAGAGTATAAATGGTAAGGTTATTAGGATGTAATTGGACATTAGGATGTAATTAAATTAAATGGACATCAGACACAGAGATCCTGCAGTGTGGGGCAGGATGGTGTGGGGTTTTTTGAGTGGGGTGAATGGATGCAGCAGAATGCAGAGGGCAGCTCTCCTGAGCTGAGGGCTGCCAGGACCCTTCTTGCCTTCACACAAGCACAATGCCATTATAAGCAGTAACACAGATCTCCAGAGAAGCCCAGAGAGCAGCAGGCCCCTTCCAAAAGGGGTAGAAGCTGTCTTCAGGAGCCATGCTTCTCAGAAGAATGTGCTTTGTGCTTTGTTAACAGCCTGAGATATAGAGAATATTTTTGGATGTTTCCAGTTGCTTCAAGAATCAAACTTCCTAATTTGTCTCCTACTTGTTCTTCGGCTGCACCTGGCTGTGTAACAGACTAGCAAGCAGACTCCACCGTAGAGGAACTGTCTGCTCTTTGCATAAACTGGGATTGATGATTCCTAATAAACCTGTAGTTTGAGCTGTGCACATTCAGATTCAAAGATGTAAAGCCAAGACTGCTGACTGTGATCCCATCATACAACAGCGTGCTTGTGTTCTGCCAGGATGACATTTCATATAGTTATGTCTTCCTGCCACAAGAAAAAACTGAAAATGTAATGTAAGCAAAGATCCAGAGGTTTTACTCACTTTTTGCAATACTCAAAAACTCAAATCATGATTATACAGCAGTGAATTTAGGTATATTACAGAAGACATGAAGACAAATGCAGCCTAAAATGAAACCTTGCAGAAGGCAGGACCTTTATTTGCCCCTTGGACTTCAATCTATTCTCAGGGTTGTATATTCTTAGGGTAGATTTTGTAGGTCCAGCTTTGGAAAGAAACACAATGTATTTCCTGGAATACTTTTTTTCCATAATTTTTCATCATGTAAGGGAACTTTCACAAGGTGTTTTTTTTTTTTTTTTTTTT